>VXBX01006201.1:1107949-1149425 GCA_013400415.1 Scytalopus superciliaris | reverse complement strand
CGCACGGCCCGGGGAGCTGGTGAAGCCACTGCCCTGGAGGTTTTTAAGGGAAGCCTGGATGTGGCCCTCAACACCATGGTGCAGCTGACAGGGTGGTGTTCGGCCATAAACTCTGCTGATCGCAGACGCCTTTCCCCCACTGACTCCTTTCCCCCAGTGACTCCGTGCCCGCCGGGCCGCCCTGCCGGCCCTGGGCCCCCCCAGCGCGGCCCCGCCATCGCCCCCGCCGCCCACACCGGCGCCCTAACATGGCGGCCGCCCCCCCCGCCGGCGGGCCGGTGAGCAGGGCGGCCCCTCCGCTCCCCTCCTTCCCCCTCCTCTCCCTTCCCCCCTTCCCTTCCCTTCCCTCTGCGCGGAGCGCCCTGGCCCGGCCCGCTTTGCCCAGGGGCGGCGATGGGCGCGGCTGCTCCCAGAGAGCCGGGCCGGGCCTCACCGAGCGCGGTGGGGCGGGGGGGCCGGGCCGGGGGGAGGCCGCACAGAGAGGGGCATGCGGGGCACAGATCCCGCGTACTGATCCCGGGCATTGATCCCGGACAGTGATCCCAGGCACTGATCCCGGACAGTGATCCCGGGCACAGCCTTCCTGAGGCGGAGCCCGGCCCGGGGGCTGCTCTCTGCAGTGCCTGTGCCGTCCCCTGGTCGGGCGGCCGATACAGGCCGCTCTCAACATACACCTGTTGGTGCTTCCAAGCCATTTTGTATTTGTAAAGTTTTGTGGTTTAAACAAGTGATCTTAATGATGATGGGGCTAATAGTTATGTAGAAAACCCGGGGTTTTTTCTGACACACATTTTACTTTTTATCAATCGCTAGTAACAGAGATCCATAGTTCTTATGTTAGTGGGTTTCATTTCTCTTACAAATTACAACTCGTAAGTAATGTACTCTGAAAATCAAAATTGCATCCATGTTTTTCAATGTTTAATGTACAAGCAGAGTTTTCTGGATGCATATTTTAAAATGTTCATAGACTAAAGTTGCAACTGTATTGCAAAGTGATTGTTTTTCATACTCACCATATTCACGGTGCTGGGTTGGCTCACCTCAGTGGGAACCCCATTCTCCAGTCAACATCTGTTACTTTCCCACTTCATGTCTGTAAGTCTAGCATAATTGTTGCAGTATTTTTATCCCTTTAAAATAGAGAGTGACAATTTAATATCTTTGTCTCTCTTAGACTATATTATAGTTTGCAAGGTGCTCATATATATATATGTATATAGATATATATGTATATATATGTATATATATGTATATATACACATACATACATTTTAGTGTGCATATTGAGTTTGTTTATGTTGTAGTGAATCCATAATGATGCAGTATATTATACTGATAAATTCACTATATACTGTCAGGCAGTAGAAAACCAGCTGAAGATCTGTGGCTTTAAGAGCAAAGGAGATGTTAAAGGATTGTATCTGGCTAGACAGTAAGTAAAATATGTTTCTCCTTTTGTCTTACTGTAAGTAGAGCACACAGTAAATGATAACCTTTCATAGTGCTTTCTGTATCAGGTACTCTCAACATCATTTATATGTGAAATACCAGTAAAATGTATTTTTGCCTAGTCCATACGTGTTGTGAATGAAGAAATGATGAAGACACATTAACACACAGAGCAGAGCTGTGCTCAGTGAGAAGCAGTTAACTGACTCAGCCCTATATACACAATCTGTCTCCAGCAACCCAGAGTTGCTCCCGGGTCTGTGAGTTCACAGAGCTGTGCATTAACTTCTGCCATGGGAGCAGAGGAGTGAGCCTTGATGGGCCAATCTCTGCCTGTTCTAACTGGCTCATAAGGCAGGGTGGAAGGAGTATCAAGAAGGTAAATGAAAAAACACAGGACCTGCCCAGTTTAAGGACTGCCAAATATCTGACCTCCCTGAAGAAATCTGTTACTGCAACAGCAAAACTCATTGGTAGCGACTTTGAAATTGCCTACATCTCTGCTGTTGAGAACTGAAGGGAGGGCAGGGCAACATGAAGTGAATACAAGCACAAGAACGCTTGTTTTGGGCAGGCAGTACTGATCACAGAACTGATCTCCTCTTAGAGCTTTATGAAACAGCTTGAGATGTAGGGCAGATGAGGAGAAGCCATGCTGAGTGAAGGAAGGCAAAACTTTCATGAACCTGTGGGTGATCTAGGTTGATAGAGGTGTATGTTGTAGTATGAACACGCTGAGAGGCTACCATAGAGGGATGGATGCATGACAGGACATACTTCAAAGTTTTTGGAATGCGTGCTTTGAATTTCTGGCCAGGGCATAATTCCAAGTGTTGCATACCTGTCTGCAGCCTCACAACTGCATCTACTGTTCATATGGTTGATATATATATATATGGGGACCTAATGTAGTTTAATAATTCAGGGACAAGGTTTTCAAGGTCCCCGGGTCCAATGAATGAAAAAAAGAAAAGGTATTATGGAATTTCAATGTTGTCTAGCCTGTTACTGGGGAAAATCAGGTGGTATTGAAAATCTAAATATGTCCACTGGTATGTTTTAATTCCTTATTACACCTCCTGATTTACATGGGAAAAGTATTTGATGCTTTGTAAAATGTAAACATAAAGCATATAGTTACTGTCAGTTTTTTTAAAAATACGTATTTTAGAAAGAAGGAAACATAAAAATTAAGGGAGAAGTTTAAATAATGAGAAAAATGCAAGATACATATATATATTTTAAACAAGATACAAAAATTGTTATGATGCATATGCGTAAGAGAGTTAAGACTGTGTATACAGTCTTATTAGGCACATTTTCTGATTTTAAATGCTTGAATGTATGTCTTCACTGGCTTTGAATATTTTTTGGTATAAATAGAAAGAACTGTTCAGATGTCAGATATAGAAGTGGTCTCTCGTCCCATGAAACCATTTTGAGACAGATGATGCAAGATGGCTTCTTTGTTGATTGCATAGAAGTGTAGTCTCTTTATTATATACCAGTTTGTATAAACTTGAACCTCAGCCAAACTCAGTATCCTAACTGTTGGTTTGACATATTTTTCTGCTGGCTGAAATAAGGAAATGAAAAAATAATAATTAAAGTCAATCAAATAAAAGGAAATGAGTTTATATTTTTAAAATGCTACTACTAAAGGGACATGAAACAATGTACATTTGGACACTGAAAGCTGTCATCCTAGGAAAACTGATTGACTTAGCAGTAGGTAGAAAAAGACTGCTGCAGGCCATAAAGGATCAGTTTATAAAAGACATACAAAGTCTGGAAGGCATCTAAAAAGGGACAGACTCTTTTAAAATGTTAGAGGAATTAAGCTCTACCTGGGGCAAATTAAATGCCTTAAATACTAGGCAATAAAAACAGATCAAGGCTTGGAGATAGAATGAGGCTGTTACTAAACAGGGAGTAAAGCCAATTAAATGTAAACCTGTAAACTAGGTATAGAATGACAGTGACAGAGAATATGAGGAAATTTCGGCTTTGCTACCTGAAAAGCAGTTCAGGGGTATTCAGGAGAATTAGATCTGTAAGATCTCTGGATGTCCTGTCAACAGTCATCTGCCTGTCTGTACCACTTGCAGTAATGTCTTTTCTGGTTACTTGTGACAATAGACACATATGTATGTATGGGGAGTGTTAGTTTTTATGGATTATTTGAGGAAGCCAAATAAAGATTTTAATGAAGTAACAGCATGGGATAATCTGACTTTCAGAAATACATAACACAGCACCTCAACTTTGTAGGGTTTGCACTTGACAGACTTTATTTTCAAATGCAAGATCAGGAAAGGTGCCCACCCTGCCTTTGTCTGTACCTGGAGGGTGTGTGGAAGAAAACAAACAAAAATAAGACAACATGAGAAGCTACAGACTAGGCTTCACAGTTGGAAAACAAACATAATTTTAGGCTGATGATGTGAAGTTAGTTTTTATCAGTCCTGTTAGTTTTTTTCTGAAACACTGGCCCTATTCCTACAACACATTAAAATCTACAAGGAAATTTTTATTATGTCAATTAAAATTTTTCATATAAAGATTATCTATAATTATTCTAGTGGAAATCAAGAATACTTATTTAAAACAATGAAAAGAGGAGCAATCAGTGAAATTTACTCAGCGGTTGAGTAATATTCTCTGTAATTTGTTATTTATGGTACACTAGCAAGCTCAAAGTGCTAGATACACAGTTAAACAAAAAGCCCTACTGGCACATGGGAAATAGTTTCAGCCTCAGTGGATGCACTAAATTTATATGAGAACAAGAGAGGAGTGAAAAAGGGCAAAAGATTTTGCAATATGCACTAGTATGAAAAATAACAAGAAATGTGCATTGATGTGCTCAGTGTCTGGTTTCTGTTTGCTTCTCTGGCACTGTGGCTGGACAATCCCCACTGCACCTTCAAAGCGATTTTCCTTTTAGATTTGTGTCTCCAGGGTGCCAAATTTCTGCTCCTGTGTTCTGAGCAGGATTTCTGCAAACTGCAGTGTATGTGGGACTCTACTCCCCAAGAAAATAAATGCTGTTATGGGAAACAATTAATTTGTTATTTTGTTCCCATTTCTTTACTATCTGCTGTGTTGTTATGCTTGCAGGTGTGTAGAATGCTTACATTGTCTCTGCCATCTTGTTCTTTGTGTCTGTCTCTGCTATAATTTCTAAGGAATGTGCCTTTTTAGTTCTTGTATAATATTACTTCTAAAAATTTAAACTATTTATAACATTATTATGCTCTATTAATGCTAAGAAATTTGCTACTTTTTTTATTTTCTTCCACCAGAGGACTAAGAAGTATCCCAAGTCTCTCACAGTTTCACAGGTTAAGGTATTTGTGGCTTAACAACAATAAGGTAATAAGATATTCCTTTAAGAAGCAGAACAATGCACCTATGCTCCCTGATTATTATTTTGTAATTTTTTGTAATGTGAGTATTAATAAAATATTTTTACTTTCCAGGCAAATGTAACTGTCAAATGTGACAGACGTAAGGAAAACATTATTTATTTTTTTTTTACATTGCAGACTATAAGCTAATATATTTTCCTTTAGATTCACATCAGATTTGTAACTTCTGTGTATTTAAGAAGCTGAGGTTTTGTGCTAATTCCTTAGCAATGAAAAGAAAGCAGTTTGCAGTGTAGGTGGTGTGCCCTGCCCAGCAGAGCAGGCAGCTCTTGGAACTGACAGGGGTGATGTGGCCATAGGACAGGAGTGGACTGCAGGAAAAGCTTATTTATTTTTATGCCTTTGCAGACATGCATAGTTTATTTCCTGGCAGGATGGTGGTTGAGATGAGACTCCTTTTTGCCCTCATCCATGCAAGTGACATAAAACTCTTTGAAATCAGCTTCTCCCTGTGCACAGGAAGCAGCACTGCAGTGCTGGGGTTGATGGGGTATCTGCTGCTGTTGCACAGGCTGTTGTGTCACCTAAACTTGTTGGATTTAAGAGATTTCCAGGCAAGTGTATAGAGTGGGATCACATGAATTTCTCTTGTTTCAATGCAGTGTATGGTCCTAAATCACTTACACAGACCAGGTGCCTTACTTTCTTCGTCTGGGCAAATCCAGATTATAATATTTATTTTATCATGTATGAGTTTTAAGACAATTCTCTGTCAAAATCTCCAGGCAGTACAGTTTCCAGCCAAATGCAAGCACACTGTATCTTAAACAAAATCATCTACTTGACAGCAGCAGTATCTGATTTATATATCTCCATATAGATAAGCAACCATTATTAAATGGTTGAATTGAATACAAACCTTCATCATTAGCCACTGGTAACTGAAAAGCAAGAAAAATAGTAAAACCCCAAGAATTTTAATCTGCTTTTAAATATCTTACTGTACAGTAGTTTACATGACTTCTGCAGTGAGATCAAGTTCTTGGAACACCAGAATTGCTTGCTCAGGTAAAGATGTAGATGTGTGAGCAGCAGAAAAAATAAATTTACATTCTGTGTCTCTTTGGAGTGTATGTATGTCTGCTGCCCTGGGATAACATCAGTTGTATGGCATCTTATGTCAACTTCATCAAAAGATCTGTGGTAATCTAACTATTTAAAAATACAGATACATTAGAAGATTGAACACAGGTATAATAAGGTTTTTGCTTGTATTTCTAAAGGACACTAAAGAATAAGAAGAAATGTCTTAATGACTAAGCAGAACTAACCTTGCTGACCGTAAAAGATAAATCAATCTGATTTTTGCCCAGATCTCAGTTTCTTACCTAAGCAGTAATAAAGAGCATTCTTCTGTTGTTCTATGTAACTTTTGTGGAGAAGCCACTCAGCATCTTTTCTTAGGAAAAGTTTCACTTAGATGCTCTAATAGAGGGAGTATATTTTTCTGTACTCAATAGTTTTATCACAAAAAAGTAAATTTCAGGTGACCCTAAAAACTAAACTTGTCAAAGACAGGAAAACACCACTATACAAGTGAGTGGAAAAACTCTGTCTTATGTTCTTCCTTCTTTCTTTCAGATACAGTTAATGCACAGAGCAAGGCACATTTGTTTTAGAGTCATTGGCAGAACTCAAGGGCATTCTCTCACTAACAAATTACTTTGCTTCACAGAATTCAATGTTGTATCAGGAATAAAATTCTGTTTGTTGTTCTTGCATTTAAAGTGTAGAATAAAAAGTTGGGCACTCCCAGTACTCCCAGTTCTCAGCAATTGTAATGGTCAGCTTCCTATCCCATTGCAGATACTTTAACTTGCACTGGAGGCACTGAGCTTCTCCAAGCAAGAGGATGTGATTTCATAGGGACTAAAGATAACTCTTTATTGGGAATACACCCATCTATTTTTTTTCTGTAACTGTAATTTTTTCTCTAAATCTGATTAAATGACATTTTTTGAAGTTTAGAAAAAATATGTGCTCTTTGGACCTGGTGGTGAAGAAATAATTTAAAACCTAGATGCTGGGTTTATTCCAAGGATATATTTCAGGAATATTCTTAAACCAACATAGAATTATTATGTCCCACAAGGGTCTTCTCACAATAAAGTTTATTTCAAATGTGAATAGAAGGAAAAGAAAATGTGAAGGCAAGTAATTTGAGAAAATCTGTTTACAAATAAAAATATTAAATTTGTAGTTAAAAAAAAAATTGGGTAAGGCTGTACTGTATGTTCATGTACATGTACACATCCATGTACCTATTTGATGGTAATTAGTATTTCTAATAAAGGTTCAGCTGTCAAGACAATCCTTAAACCAAGAGTCTTAAACAGAAATATGAGAAACTATTGGTAGTTACGCAGTTTTCAAGACAGCCTGTTTATAATTCTCCAACATTGCGTTCAGACTGACATGTAATAGTTTGCCTACATCTAATTTCAGATACAAGATCTAACTTTCTTGATCAAAAACTATTGCTTGACTGAACTCTATCTCAACAATAATGAGCTGACAGATATATCAGGTACCAATATTCCCTTTTTGGATTGTTGAGCAGAGGCTTATACTTTCTTTTCTGTGTATTGGCATTAAAATTTATAAAACTTGGTGATAGCAAGTAACTTACTAATTGGAAGCTCCTATGTATGTATAACAATACATATTAATTATTAGATATTTAATTGTTCCAGCATACTTGAGTGGCAATAAGGTGATATATTTATCCTGGTCTATGGGATGAAATGTCATTCACTTTATGTCATGCAATTGTAAAATATTTTTGATCTTACATGCACGTATTTCATATTGAGGATTTATAATCAGAAGTATCTTGCAAAGTTACTGCTAAACTTTTTATTGCAAAATTGCATCTGTCTTACACTTCTATTTCAGTCTTGCTTGCTCTTGTAGATGAAAGTGGCTGTACAGACTCGTGAATTTGTGAACAAAGAGTCAAAATTTCTGTATGTCTTAGACATTTTAAATGTTAATACTTTATTTTTCTCTGTTCCTATAAAATGCTGGGATGAGAAATTATGTTGATTAGTTTCTGTGAGGTTTTGAGAAAAATTAATCTTTGAAAGACATAAACATGGATAAAAAAGACAATACAGATAATAAAAAATATGGGTAAACAGAAGGGTATCATTTATAGGGAAATATGGGTAGGAAATAGTGTACGGCATTGGAAAATGAGACATCCAGTCTTGATGTGGTGTTAGGATGTGAACACATAGTCTGGAACAGCCACAAAAATATTTTGTACTAATTTCTAAATACATTGATAATTACCTGAAACTGAAATATTTTCCAAGGAATTCACTATGTATTATTTGAGAGACAAACGTAGTATTGAAGATATACTATTGTTTGTGAGACAAAGGTAATATTAGGTCAAGGTAAAAGGAAGTGAATCAAGGATTACTGGGATACAGTAGGAAGGGAGGAGGAAGAGATGTTGCTGTTGATGCTGATTTGTTGATGCAAGGATAATGTGAGCAAATGTAAAGAACTGGAATGAAAAAAAGTTAGGCATGTGTTTAAAGTATGTGACTAGAAAGATGAAAGGGATATTGAATATCTCTAATTTTTAAAAAAATTAATATTTCATGCAATGTGTTACCCCAAGGCAGGCATAGATGGATAATTAAAATACCAAATTTAGTGTGCAGTATAACAAAATAATTATCTAATAAAAGCAGTCTGTTATGGTGAGAATGATTACTTACTTTTCATTTCATTTCAGGTGCTCTGAAACACTTATGTTCGTTACAGATTCTGTTTCTTCACAACAACGAGTTAAGAAACCTTGGCAAAACAGTGAAGGAATTGAAAGGAATGATAAGCTTGCATACTCTAAGTAATACTTTAATTTTGCAGAACAGCGAGTAGTACTTTTTAGTTTCTTATTGGGATGTTTCTTGTCTGTTTCCACATCATTTGCCAATACCTTTTGAAGCTAATTATCAATTTCAACCAAATTTGACAGAAGAAAGGAATCTCGAAGACATGAAAATTCCACACAGGGTACCTCAGCTGAGATAAAAAAATCTGCTATGTGCATTCAGAAGTTAACTCTTTTTAGCTGCTAGCTAGCCAATATCCTGGATGAAAAGCTTGGAGGGTGTCAAGGCAGTTTACTGCTGCTTCTTAGGGAGCATGGGAGTACAGCGAGATTAACATAGAGGTGGAGTTGAAAAATGACTGTTACTACTTTTGAGAGTGTGGGGGATAGGTAGTAGAACCCAAATTCCTGCTTCATTTTAGTTCTGTTGTTTATAGAACTCTCTGCATCTCTTTGGCAGACTGTGGATTTCTAGAGTCTAAGAAAAAGTATACTTAGGTATTCTTCACAACAGTATCTGTTAAGTAGCATATTTTCTGATACGCTGGCTGGAAATGAAAATGAAACATCTCTGAAATTTCAAATTAAGTTACACAAGACAGTGGTGGTGCCACTAAGTTGCAATGTAAGAAGTGTCTTCCAGGGAAAGTAGGATTATACACTATTAAGATACTGAAAGTGAAAATGTAAGCAGTATTTTCCCTGGTTTCTAAAGGAACGTCAGCATAGGTCATGACAGATACTCAGTACTTGGAGAAAACAGAAAGCAAGTTTCACACCTTAGTGACAGGGTTAAGGAGGTGAATGTCATCAGGCTGTAACACCTCCTAACCATTCCGAAAACTGAATGTCTAATTGCGGGAAAGGAAAATACAACTTAAAAAGTACACTTCTAATTAAACTTGACACTGGGCCAGAACTAAAACACAAATCAAGTGTTTAGGAAGACAAAATGTCAGCCAAGTTATTGTAATTTTTTTCATTATATGCAAGATAGAAATAATAGCCCGTTTAAGAATGCAGTTGTTTGAAGTGATTATGCAAAGTCTGGACAGACATCCTATGTATGAATGGTTCAGTCACTTGAATTTAATGTTATCCCTACAAATTAATAAGGAGCTTCAACAAGCACAGGAAGTTTGTTGTACTTGTTGCAACCATCTGTGGGAAATACATAGCAGATAGTTAAAGTGCTGCTGAGTTATTATGAAGGCAGTCACAAAGACATAGTGAAAATTGTGTGCAAGTTGAACTGGCTACCACCATAGAAGAGGAAGTGTTTGAAAGAACAGTCAAACAATATATAGAATATACCAATCTACTCCAACTAAAAAAAATAAAATAAATGTTCTTCAGCTCAAAGATCTGTACAAAAGTAAACAGTAATCAGTGGAAGAAGCTTAATAACTGTAATAACCATAACTTTAAAGTCATTCCTCCTTGACCTTTGCAGTCATGAAAAAATTGTAAATGTGTTTGTTACGAGGAGATTTCATAATAATGAGTTCTCAAATTACCAGGACTCCAGTGGTTTAATAAAATGCACTGTCATATTTACATAAATTACATCAGGAAACAAACAAAATAAATTTAAAAAGTAATACCCTATATATCATAGCACATTACTGTATGTAATTTATATGCCTCCTTGTTGCAATATTAAGAAATATTAAATGAGTTTAGAATTTGCAGTGTAGCTTTGAAAAGGGCTGTGCCCGTAACTCCCTTTTATAAAACAAACCCAATGACAGTTCTCACTGTTATGAGGTAGATCTTTTTTATTACCAGACAATCTGATTTAAAAAAACCCACTTGCCTTCAACATAGCTCCTGGATGCTTAACAACATTTTATTATTTTGTAGCTCTTGGGGACAACAGAACTATTAAAATACATTATTATTGTTTATTTCAGGAGTAGCATCCAGATACCAAAATGTTGCATTTCTCTCCTTGAAGGCTCTCTTATGATTTTTAGCCACTGCCCTGGACTCGAGGTGTAGCATAACACCAGGCCTTTAGGGAAGACACTCGGCTTCTAAAGATTTACTGCACGTGTTGCTCACAACTGCAGCCTTTTGGGAGATACAGAGGTTTTCTTTATGCGCTCGCCTTGTGCTCACATCTCCCTTCTGGAATCTGAGATTTTTGTTACGTACTCTGCAAATTGTCTCAACTGATTTATTGTCCTCAGTTGATAACGTCCTCCTGCTAGACCTCAGAAAACTCTGTTCTTCACTATATTTCTGCCCCATGTGGCATAGGCATGCTCTTTTCCTATACTCCAAATAGAGAAAACAGACAAAACTGTGGAGGAAGAAAGCATTATCCCTAATTTGTAGAAGTAAAACTGCATGACCTTGACAAGAAAGTAGATAGCTGAGCCAGGAATTGATCCCAGATGTTTTGTAAAACAAGACCATCTTGATCTGTACAATGGTTGGATTTATTGTAAAAATAAGCACTAAAAAAATTCACATTCTCTAAAACAAACCTACAAATCAGTGTTGATGAGGAGGGACGTGCTCCAAGTAGCATCCAGATTCACAAGTGCTTAATATCAGCCCCGGTTTGTGCCTTGGAAAAATCTCTTTTGAATCTTTATTCCTTTCCATGATGAAACATACCTACTTTTAAAGAACTTTCTGAAACATTTTTCTTTCTAGAATGCTATTGCATATTTTCTTGACTCAAGAATAGCCTTATCAGATATATGTATGATACTCATTCTGATTAATGCTTTCTGGAAAAAAAAAAGCTATATACCACCTTGTTCAGTAAAAATGGAACTTTGTTTTGCTGCCACCTTGTGGGTTTCTTACTAATTCTAAGTCAATGATTTTTAAAAATTCATTAAAGAATTAAAATATTTTAAGTTCTCTGAACACATGAAGAGGTGTTTTCTGTGCAGGAATTACCAAGTGCCCATTCCAGCCTTACTGCACCCTCCAAATAACTGCTAAATCACATCAAACACTGCCAGTTATACTTGTCCTGAAGAACATGAAATGGTATCTTGTGGTTTAGAAATCCGTGTGGAATATTTTCATACTTTTTTCTTCTTCTACTATCTCTTATTTGCTTCTGTAATACTGTCTTTCTCACCCTAACTGCTAAAATTACATATAACAGGATTTTCTTTTTTACCCTAGAGTGAGTATTAGCCCCATCCTCTTCTCAAAAAGAGAAAAACAAATCATGTAGCAGAAGCTATTAGAATTACTAATTTAATATTTTTTTTCCTCTGTTCTATCTCAAGGTGGCAGCCTCGTGATTATTTTTGCTGTCTTAGAAGAACAGTGTTTATTTGAGGAGAAAAACAGCATTATCATGTGTTTCATTTAGAAAAAAGCCCAACCCAAGAACACTTGTTTGTTTGTTTGTCAGCAGATCTGGGAATTAGGCAGTTTCTATTTTAATCCACCTTAGATATCACTAACATGAAATAAACCGATTTGGCATGTCAGCTAGGCAAATGTTCCACATTTGGCAAAGCAGCAGCACAGCATTGATACCTGTCTCTGTTGTAAAGGTTTGGTCATACAGGTAATGTGAGCCTGAACATTGAGCTAATGGTCTTTTGGAGCTTAGTATCTCAAGGAAAGCTAGTGGGGACCCAGGTTCTCAGGAATTTAGATCCCATTAAACATTTTACTCTTAATTTTCTTGAGTTTTCAAACCCATCATCTATCAAAACACCAGAAGACTTGGGTATTGGCATTTTATATTGTGTTTATGGGATAAAGCCTTTATATCAGCTCTGAAAAGCCTTAGGTGTCTTCATCTGGTTTTAATAACTCACTCCCCCTACAAATGTTGCGTCTTACCTTTAAGCTGTCACACCTAAAAGACCACTGTTATTTAAAATAGGCGTCACATAACAATACATAATAATCAAAGCCAAGCACCCAGTGGTTTTTTCTACACATCTTAAAAAAATAGAAAAAACTTCAAAGGTTTGGAATGCACAATGACACCTTTACTCCATTCTTGCCTATGGTGTTTTGCATACTCTGTAATAAGCTAATTCTAGAAGTCCATGAGTAGTTTCATGTGTGTAAAGAGACTGTGATTTGTTTACTCACTGTAAGAACAATTTGAATTTGAGAATATTTTGTAAAAAATCTTTGGCTCCTAGTGATGTTTAATTTTCCTGCCTTGAAAAGTTGTTCTTTTGCTGAGTTTGTGGGGGGTTTTTTTGTGACGTTAATTGTTTTTTCTCTATGCCATTTTCAGACCTATTCCAAAATCCTCTGGTACATGATCCAGACTACCGGCTTTATGTGATATACTTCCTTCCTTCAGTTCAGCTCCTTGATAGGAAGTGTAAGGATTGCTTTCCTCTTCTCATAAAGCATAGACAGTTGCTTTTGATTTTAATCAGTTTGGAAAACAGGTGAAATTATCTTGCCTGTTCTTTTACATTAATTTTTTGATATAGCAAAAGATCTAATGAGCAGATACCCATTTTTTGCAAGATTTGTGCAGTAAGTAGAGTTTGCAAGGCATAGACATTTTACTTTGTCAAATGCTTTTGATTTCTGTCTTTAAATTGTGTATGATTTTCTTGTATCTTGATCTATTTGGGTAAGGCAGATAAAGCCTGTGGTTAGAAACATGGACCTACAGTTGTGCATTCAGACTGGTATATTCACATGGGTGAGCATGTTTACTTAGGTATGGATAATATCTTCAGCTATCTACATGTTTCTGTACAGTTTAAATATAACTATGCACATTTCTTGATGAGGTAGACAGAGTCCAAGCTTTCAAATATAAATATTCATAAATCACCAAGAGCTCTTTCACAGCTTGTCAATTGTAAATTCTACAGAAAAAAAAAAATGTCTTAAGAATAGCCAGATGTTAAATCGGTGAATCCATAAAGATGTCACAACAAATGCAGAAAATCAACTTTGGTGATTGTTGTCTGTGCTGTCTGGAAAGCTACATGATTGGCAGGAGGACTGAAAATTACTAGAGAGCACTGAGAAAGGGGTTGATTCCTGTCCCGGCTCGACCTTATAAGAAAGTAGCAAGGAAAAACAGTGCCCTCTTGAAAACCTGCTCCCAGTCTCTAAGAGAATAATGACATAGGGCTCAAGCAAGGCAGATGCAGGACATCTGCAGGTGGTGGGAGACTGTGCAGCTCTGTCATGAAGGAAAGCTGGTGGATGGGCCACAGCATGTGCCAAGGGTTGGTGAGGAGCTGCTGGGTCTGACCACACGGCCACTTTGCAGTGGTACCTGCAGTCTCGAGTATTTGGTCTCCTGTACAGCTGTGCTTGACACGTGTGTCACACTGTGTTACTAATGATCACTTTTGACTGGGGAGTGATGACTGATGCTTAATGTGCTGAAAAATACCTGTTGCATTTACATGTCTAGAAACACTTCTGTAAAACTTCCTGGACTTAATCTCCTAAATACAGTTCTACTGTAATCAGTCCTGGATTAAGACTTGCAATTATTTGTATCAAGCTGTATCCTGGACTTCCTATTTACTGAACTATTTCTCTAACATTACAAAGCTTCTTCACCATCTGTGGAACATTACCACAGCATAGTCCTGGCTGTCAGCTTTACACAAGACACGTGCTCACCCTTGTTACCTTCAGGCATGACTACTGCAGTTCCTTCCTAGTGGGTCCCCTAGTCACCATGACTGCAGAACTGCCCTGAATTCAAAATGCTTCTGTTAGTTTACTTGTTCTAAACTTTAGCTCACTTCTGTTCCATAGCTGAAGTACTGGATTAGTGTAAAGTTCATGTAATTGAAGTTACAGTCCTCAGTTTGATTTAACAGCCTCAAACTATTTGTTTAAAATTTAAAGTTATTTTTTAATTAAAGTGCAAAACAGGAAAATTTCAAGCTTTTTTTCTCAATTGCACTCCTAGAGTTTTCTCTGTAATTGACCAATGGGAATTAACAGGCCTTAAACCAGAATTTGGTTTTGCTATTCATAAACTTACAAATCTTTACTGACTTATGCAGTAGATCTCACTTAAGCAGTATGAAAAAAGTTTGCTTTTTAGTTTCTTGGTTTAAAACTTGTAATCCTACTGCACTCAAAAGAAAATACTTTATTGTACAGAGCTTTACCATAAAGCCTTAGAAACTATCAGTCCATGTTCCCATTTTGAATTGTTGTTAAATTATGTAACTTGCACTGCTATTGTTACAAAACTCTGCACAGAAAAAGAGTGAATCACCTTTTTCATGCTGCCTTTTCAATTGGTAGAATTATTTTTTTTTATATCCCCTTAACAGTAGTTACACAAAGAGAAAGAGAATCAGCACTTCATCTTTATAACCCCGAAAGGTCTCTGCTTGTGCAGTCAATAGCTTTTGGGAAGAGAGTAAATACACCCCTCGGGGCTCCGGTGGGATCCAGCAGATGCACTCAACCAGCCAGAATTATGATAATCCCCTCAGGTATTTTGAATAATAGAAGAAAAATCATGCATTTTTAGGTGATATGAATTAGACTTTTTTTCATTCATCTGAAAAGTTATTTGGTTTAGTAGTAAAATAAAAATGCATCCAAAACTCAACCAAATTGCTTCATGAAGTAGTAGTAGCAGCAACAAGCAACAAATGAATCCTTCCACTGACAGTACTGTGCAAAATATGTTCTAGTCACTCCCCGTAGTTACAGAATTACCTTTAAAGATAGCCGAACAAACAACATTTCTTTTTTTCCCTTTTCTATATGTCTCGTGAGTGTTTAGTTTAATTTAAAACGTCTTAATACACTTCTAGACCATTTCTCCTACAGACAGCATCATAGAGTTTTGTTGCCCTCTAGTGTGATTATAAAATAATTTCTCAAACAAAGTACTTTCTTATAGTGTTTTGAATTTTACATATCATACCTAGTTTTATAAGCACATCTGTTATTATGCTTCAAAGATGAAAATATTTTTATGCTGTCTTATAATAGCATATAAGGCAATTTTTAGAGTTCTTAAAACATTCAGATCTGGAAGACAGCATGATCCTGGCACAAGAAAGCAGGTGAATACCACCTGGTATCTTGTGACTTGTACTGTATCACAATTCAGAACAAACCTTGAAATCCCACACAATCGTGGCTGCTTTTCTGATGTTTTAAAGATAAGAACACCAATATTGTGCATAGATGACTGAAACAGTAGCATTTTAAAGAGTAGTGTAGGCGAAGTTTGGTAAGTAATAAAATACCTGCAAGCTTTTTTAATATATCACAATACTAAAGCAGAAAGCAGTGTATTTAACAGTAATTTTGGAGAGGTTGGGAGGAGGATCATTTAATAATATTTAATACTTTATTTGTTTTGCTGATGGTTATCAAAGTAGGTGTACAGTTGTCTTTACTATGCAGTCATTCACTTACAGAGAAAGTGGCATCATTTTCTGTGAAAGAAAAAAGGTATGTAAATGTATGTTTATGGGAAATAAAATACAAGAACTGTGTAAACTTAAAGAAAACAACCACAGTAGGTATTTCTTTCCAGAGTAATTTAATAAAATATGATCTTAAACATTTCAAATCATGTACTAGTTTTCAGTTAATTTGAACAAGCAGTTTAGGATCAGGATAGTAATCCTCAACTACTCAAACTGCTGTACAGCCATTAATGTGTTAATTTGAACTTTTTATTACAGGTTATGAATTTGGAAATAACACAAATAAGTAAGTATTTTTTTGGATTTTTTTTTCCTTTTGCATCTCTGAATCATTTATATAATTTCCTCTTCTTGTGCCTAAAAAATATCCTAACCAGAGAAAACATCCAGTAAAAATGAGCTTTTAAGAAAAATTTCAGGCTGTTGTATCCCATATAGTTGCAAATCTGTTCTATTCTGATGAGACAACCTACCCCCTGCTGTTTGAAATTTAATATTGAAAGGTATTCTGCATTTGGAAACGGGTACATAGAATTGCTATTTATTTGTAAGATCAAATACTGATGACTAGAAAAAACATGCTCTTAGTATTAGAGCATCATAATATCTGTTCTATATTATGGCCCAGAAAACATTCTCCAGAGTGGCTGTTAAAAAATACACTCTCTGGAAAACATTTTAACTTGTAGAATGAAACTTTTTTAGTCTGTACTTGATGGTTTTTTTAGTCTTTTCAGATTCCAAATCATAGAAATAAATGCAAACTTAGCTCTGTTATCTCTGCATCTGGATTGAGGCTGGAGAAAGGTTACATTTTAATGTGATGACATTTCAGGCACAATCTTTATAAGAGTGAATTTACAAACTTTAGGTATCAAGCTTGGTTTTACTTTCTAGCTTTACACATGAAAAGATTTGAAAAATGCATTAAAGGAAATAATAAAACCCTACATATGATGGTATCCTTTGATAGTACTCTGAGTACAGCTACTTAAAATCAAGCTAATTTATGTTGAAAAATAAATTCTTAGCTGCTTTCAGTGGAGTTAGCTGTCCTGTTTTAGAGAATGGATGTACACCTTCCTTGAGTCTTGTTTAGGCAGATGCCGAGGCTTTGCAAGGAGCCTTTTCATGACCAAGTACATTAAACTCGGTGGAGATAGTCCTGTGGTTCATATTAGGTGTATGTTACTACAGGTACATTACTACAGGTACATCTCTAAGAAATAAGTTCTTACAAGATCAACTTTTAATATTGTATCTGAGTTGGCAGGTTTTTCTCAGGTGAAGTCCCTGTCACTGCTGCACTGGTGCATATCTGCCACCTCTCTCAGCCAGACTGCAGCTGGGGCAGGATACGTGAACAACACAAGCTCTCAGTGTTCTGCATTCAGAGCTTGGAGAATGGAGGTTTGCCAGAGGGCCAATTGAAAGATCCACAGCGAAATAAATCGAATTGCTTGAATCATGTCCATTGAATCAGAGCATTAAAAATATACAATTATAATTTTAGGGGAGAAAATTGAAAAGTACTGTCTACCATAAATGTATTTTAAATATTTTTAACTAATTTTTCCCCTTTAGAATCCTGTGATTCTGACCTTTTCTCGTTTTGTTTCACTTTCTGAAATTTGGTAAAAGAAAACCTTGAAAAATTTAAAATTTTCAAACCCTCACTATTAGTGTCATCATGACTGCTAACTTTACTTTCTACACCGTGTGTTGTAAATTAGCTCCAAAGTATTTTGGAAACATTGAGTTAATGGACACGTGCTGTGTTCTTTTTGCAGAGTACCATTTGAGAACCCTGAAGATGCAGTTTTAGTACGGGCAATGACAAGATCTCTATCAGAATTTTCCTGTGTGGACTGGAACAAGGTAGTCAGCTGTCAAGAAAGACAGCTTCAAAACGAAGCAGAACCCCTTGAGAAGCTGACAGTCCAATTCAGATGAGTCCTTTCTTCCTTAAGAAAAAACTAATTCCTCTCTAGTGTGGAGCCGCATAAGTAGGTTAACATCTCTATAAAACAAGTACATGACAACATGCATCTAATTAAATTAATTTCCAGAAAAAAAGTGTTAGTGTAACATTTATCATGTGTACAATAGGGAAGAAATTAAGACAACAAATGATAGTATCAGTGTTACGATAAAAGTTGCTTGATATGCAATTCTTACCATACTTCTGTTATCAGAAAGTTAAACTGCACACTAATTGTTAAGAAACTAAGGATAAATACTTTCATTTCTCATAGTTTCTGCTGGAGACTGAAACTTACTGTGTTCTCTAGCAGTAATGTGTCTTCCTTCATCAAAATAAAGATACAACAAAGCAATCATTAACCTTTTCTCATTTCTGAGAGGGATTAAAGTATCAGTTTGCTAAGTTGTGTGCTGCATGAATGTGCTAGAAGTCTCATTTATCTAAGGATACTCATTTGGTCCCAATACAGTGGATCTAGAAGCTCATAAGCATAGTGGTACCTATCTCTTGCCTGTGGCTGCTGATACCCTCCCAGGATGCAGGCCTGTGCTCACTGGTCATTCTGGACAGACAGGACTTGCCCAGGGAACTGCCCCAAGACTGATGGACTGGTTTAACACTCTCTTTTATAACCACGTGGGTCACACAGTGCTGCAGCACTACACCTGAAACTTTTGGCTTCTAAACCTGTTAGCACTAAGGAAACCAATGGGAAGTGTATATATAGATGGAAAATAATACATTTCCTCACATACTTATTCCTCCATTTTGCTAAAGGCTTAAAGTCAATGATGCTTGTTAGCATACCAGAGGTCTTCTTCAGCCTGTGACTTGTCTTCTGAGTTCTGTCCTTCTCTCCTAAGTTACCATAGAGCCACAGGGCATCTAAGCTGGCAGGGATCTCTGGAGTTTATCTTGTCCAACCTTCCTGTTGAAAGCAGGTTGGAAATGAGGTTGTCTAGTGGCCTGTCAAAAGCAATCAAATATTTCCAGTGAGTGAGACACCACCACTGGAGAATGACAGTGGGATTTGTGATGTGGATTTTAGCACACTTCCAAAATCCTGAGTCTTTTGCCCTGAAGGGCTGGCATTTTCAGGGAAACCTTAAGGGGCAACACATCTCTGTGGGCCCCAAATGCTATGCGTGGAACAGGGAACCAGCAGCACTTCTGCATTCCCAGACCCAAGAGTGGATGGTGACTACAGCATGACTCCAGATATAAGTTCCAGGCAGGCATTTGTTCCTTGCTAATTGGCGTAAACTTAAACTTGTACACTCAAGCTAGGGGAGGCCCCTGCATGTCACATGAGAACGTCACTGTGTGTCCCAGCAGGTGTTACAGACACAGACACAGAACCACCACGTAGCCCCCTTCTTTTAAAAAAATTCCCTTTATTCTTCACAATCTAGTAATCCTTGAAATTAAAACACAGGTACATTCCCTGCACAGGTGCATTTATGTATCCTCACTTGTACAGTTTTCAGAATATTAAACAAAAACTTTCAACATATTAAATAGTAAAAAAATTGACAGCATTTTCCCTCTGTTTTGAGGATGGTCCTTACTCCTCTAATTAGAAGAATATTGCCATGTTCAAAACACCAGTTATTCAGCCAACAATAAGACAGCCTCTAATTTTGCCATCCTTATGCAGCAAGTGATATTTTCAATGCACACATGAATTTTCCCATCTGTCACCAGGCTCATCGTGAAAAACTTTAAGCATTTTTTTACGTTTATGAAATAATTCACAAGCAACATCCCAGTGTACTCTAAGGCATCTTTACCTGAAAACTGATTTAGAAACCATTAATCTTGTCAGTCAAAATATTTTGAGTCATTCTGGTCTTCCCTTCATTAGACTTTGGAATATTTCTGACCAAACTAATAGTGAAATAATACTGCTTTAACACACATTTCACCATCAGATTGCGACATCTGAAACAGCAGTTTCATTTACTAAAATTGTCACAAAATAGACACTATTATTGTGCTCTCACTAGCCAAAGATATTTACAGTAATGTCACGAAAAATTGAGAGTTCAGATGAGTATATTCAGAAGTTTAACTGCTACTGAATTCCTTCAGATAAAGCTTCATAAAGTGGCAAAAAAGGCAATTTAAAAGTTGGCTTCCCAGTGCTTTTAACTACAAATCTGTGTACTTGCAGGAAAAAATATTTAAATTACCATTAAAATAAATTTTGGGTTCTGAAAACATGAATAATCCAAATCAAATGCTTTCCATTTTTCACTAAGTGGTTCATTGACCACAGATACTTACAGAGTTTCACTAGGCTTACTGTTGGTATACATACAGATGGATCTATGCCACTCTAGTTTTTAGCAGATAATAAATACCTATTTTGACAATTTACAACAGAATCTGGAGCATTTATACACGAAGTAGCCAGTATTTCATCTCATGATGAATGAAGACATTCTGTCTTTCAAAGGAAGTATTGCAGAAGCCATGCTCTAAGAAACTCAGACATGGTCAGCATAAAAAATTATTTAGTGCCCTTGAGAACTCTCAGTCCCTTCTACCCTCTTCTTACTCCTCAGAATCTTGAATTTTCTGAAGATCAATGTCAGCTAAGCCAGTCTCACTTTCCAGTGGACTTTCAGGATGCAGGGCCAGTGCCTCCATCTCTTTGGTAATTTCAGGTTCTTCTGTTCGGTCAGTAGGATTATTTGGATCCACTTCTTTTGTAGTATCTGGACCAGGATCTGACTGTTGTTCACTTGTAGAACTACTCTCTACTAACTGCATTTCATCTAAGCAAAAGAGGAATCACACAGTTAATGAATATTGAACTCATTTGCAAGCAAACAGTTTTATTATTGTAGAATAATAAACACTAGGACACTTTGCATGAATTACAAGAGATTAATTTAACCAACCTTCATGGAAAAAAGACCCAAACCACTAAAGTTCTGCTTAAGTTGGTATATAAGGTTACTCTAACTGACTAAAAGCTCTCATTAATTTATCTTCAATTTTGTCACACTTCTTTTTAATATACAGAGAAGCAAAGTAGGACACTATGTCAATTCAAACGTGCTTTACTGACACTATTGTTACTATCAGCTTTTCAGAGGATGGCTGCAGGCTGGTTAAAGAGAGGACAGGTGGGTTTGGTTTTTAAATAAAAAGCATTTTTGCGTATAACAGACTGAATAAATGATCTGCTAATAAACAGTTGACCACAATGAACTTTGGTTGAAGTGAGTCATGCTAGAATTTATACCTTGATTGCATGGAAGGGAATCAGCTATTGCACCTTTACTTTTCAAGCAATGTTTTTGGAGAAAAATTTTGAAATAACTTTTTGCCTTGATTCTGCTAAGTAGGGTTTGCATGGTAGCAATTCTGAAAAGAGCAAGGGGAAAGCCTCATTGGGGCCAGGAGCAGTTAAATCTTGGTTTCTTGTTCTTTGTTATAATCGATAGCTAAAAATTCTGTCACAGCTAGCCACAACCTTGGCAAAGCCCTGCCAAGCTCTCACATGGCTACAGAGCTAAGGACCGTAAGCACAGGCTGAAGCAGGGACTTCCTTAACACTCACCCTTGTACAGTGGAAACTCTTAAGCTCTTGGGTTTGCTTGTAGTTGCAGCTGTGGCATTTATTTTTTTTAATTTCCGTATGTACAGTATTTGTAGGGGGTATTGCTAACTTTCTGAAATAAAACTGTTGGCCATATGATGTGCCCTGAGACAACACCATTTATGAGCTGACCTGAAGCTCAGACAAATTCAGTGGCTTGCTAATAACACATGATCTGATAAGGTCTATAGTGTGCTGGACATGTACTTGAAAAAGTTAATGAAAACTACGATGTAGATAGTGCAGTAGAAACATATCAGAAAATGTTACCTTCCCTTTTTCAGAAGGGAGGGAGAAGAGCCATCCACCGGATCCCTCTAAAGAGAACAACACCTGGCCTCAGACTCCTTCAGGAAATGTGAACCTGCCAGTGTGTGTCTGTCACCAGTGTGAAGCATCACTGCTCACAGGTCATTATGTTTTGCTGTACTGGTATGCAATATAACCAGGGATTTATAGTACCCTTGCCTCCAACTTCCACAGTCATCCTGATCCCATGCAACAGTAAGTAGCTCTTGTAACAGGATCATTGCAGGAAGCTGTTGAAAACTTCAATTATCACTAATTTATTACTAATTTATATCCTGCTATAGTTGTTTGAGTAGAACTGAAATGAAAAATATTACATTGCAAGATCTCTCCAGTGCACTTCTATAATCTTTAAAACAAGGGAAGGAAAATCCAGTAAGTTCTAAAAGAGAAAAAGTGATTTTTCCTATTATTTCACTCAGAGAAACCTTGCATCAGAGTAAGTTAAGGGAGGGGCTGATACAGTGTCTTTTCTGTTACGTATTGATTAGTTGCTTTTTGAAGGGAGAAAACCACAGTGGACAGTTTAAAGACTAATGCTTGCTTCCTGCGTATTCAAGTACGCAACACACCTTGATACTGTGATTATGAAGAGAAAGTATTATGGGAGAATTAACGTTACATTAACCTTTGCAACTGGAAGGAGGAAGCTGCTTGCTTATTATCCCGCTTGTTCTAACATCTCCAACAAAAGATAGAGCAGCATGAAACTTCTACATGAGCTTGATTACAGATCTGGATTTTGAAACAGTGCAGTGTAGTTCAGTTGCTTTAGTTGCAGAACTCTGTGCAACTGTAGCATTTTAGAGTGTACACAGTAAATTTGTAAATTGAAAGACTAGAATCCAAATAAACCCAGGTTTGCTGTTACATTACATCAAAGATTTTTCTCCCGACAGCTGTTGCAGTTTTAAGACCTGTTAAATTGCTCTTTGTGGTGCAGTTAATGCAGAACTAGTTTCAGCAAACAAAATACAGATACTAACCTTTCTTTTGCTTCTTTTCTTGTTTCTTTTTCTCTTTGGCAGCTTCTAGTTCTTGTTTCTCATGAATTTCCTTCAGGGTCTTGCAGACTTTTTTGTGGGTAAACCAGTGTATCTTCTGGCAGTTCTGGTCACAGTACATCACCTGAAAGTTACCAGAGTTATCAAATAATTTTCATGTACTAAAAAAATGTACAATACTGTTGCATTTGTTAGTGCACCAAGTTAAATCTCTCTATGTATAGCACTTACAGGCATTTTTAGGCAATTTGTAAGGTCATATGGACTGATTCTAACCTATGTAAGAATTGCAAAGAACAGTTTGTTTTATTAACCCTAAACATACAGAAATTTTACTCTTTCTTCATTCTTAAGCACACCCACTTGGAAAGTCAAGTACTCCTCCTCGTGAGTTTCAGGCATCTTTCCCAAGATGGCTTGAACATTCTCAGTGCAGACATACATGCCGTTCCTCTTAAGTCTACACAGTAAATAGGGAAATACTCAAAACTCTTAGCACCTCAATGGCACAATTTTTAGATTCTTACCATTTTACATACTGAACATCTTTTGTCTGCTCCCTTTCCCCCACAAGTTGTACAGAATTCAGCATCCACAAAACCCACTTGGCCAGTAATCGCTTGTGTAAGTACAGAAAAAGCTGTAGGGTCAGAGCCCTGAAAGACAAGACAAGAGGTGGTAATGAGATTAAAAACCAGAACTGTCACAAAGAGGGACACACAAGGGAAAAAGAAAATGATTAAAACAAGCTTTGGTCTCACTGAAGCTGCTGCAGCAGCAAGAACATAAAACTAAATCACAGAAGTTCAACTAGCATGCATAACTTAACATTCATATCATTAGATAAACTTCTCTATATGAAGCTAACTTAAGCCCTCAGCTTCTGTAGAATTTACTCTGTAAATTATTAATAATACTATTAATGAACTCAGTGTTCTTTACACACTGTTACCCACTTGTAGATCCTACGAAGCAGATTTTTGCAGATCAGTCTCTGTGCTGGCACACACAAAGATGTTTCACTTGTCACTGATACACTATAGTGCTCACTGCACTCGTGCTACAGATCAAATGGTCAGAACTTGAAATCTACAAAACAATTATTTGCCTATTACTATTTCGATGTTACTTGCACCATTCTTCCCACGCAGTGCAAGCAGTAAGATTTAATATATTTTATTGGTAACCATAAATTAAGACTATTCTTTTGGGCAATGATGTAAACATTAGAGGAAAAAAAATGCCAAGTTGCTCCAACTCTTAAGTAAATCGTTAGACTTTTAAACTACCATGGAATATGCACAATCATAACTCCTACAGCAACACTGAGGTGCCCAGACTGAATCAAAGTAATTGTGCACTGACGAAGGCCAAAGGCTTCCCAACAAATAAAAATTACAGTGTCTCCTCCTTTCCAGTTCTGCATAATGGACAGAAATCCAATGGAATAAACCATCATTTTTTTAAAGGCAGAAAAGAGTGCAAGCTCTCCTAAGAAAACGGAGCTAGGAAGGAAAATGTTTACTCTAAAGCAAGTCATAATGCATCGCAATGGCTTATGTTTTCACACTGTGTTCCTGGCTTAGACAAACAATAGAGATTGCATTAGACCTCAGGACATTTTAGCAGACCTGGAGCCACTTAAGATGGAGATTATTTTTAATTCACTCAACATAATCCAAAATTGTTCTACCTCCCCAGCATTTGTGCATACAACATCTCACTCTCACAGAGACCAGAAAGAACATGCTTGAAAAAAATAGTAACTCTTGTGTAAAATTTATTATGAAGAAATAGATAGTACTATAATGAAGTGTGTTAGCGAAGGCATATAAGGAAAACTAAAGTTAGATTTTTTTTTTGCTTGCAATTTTGATTTCCTAATTTAGATACACATTTTGCTGTGCATTGCATCATCCTGCCTCTATCTGTGATAAAAGGAGCTTCACAGAGTGTTTTTTCTTTTTCTACCATCATATATTACCAACTTTTTGTGTACAGTGGAACTAATGAATGCATAAAATCTAAGAAATTATTCAATCTTAAAATGAGTTTAGACACTGTGAAAAAAGCATGCAAGATAAGCTTCATTTTTGTCTAAATCTACAATTCCTAAAAGCAAACTGGCAAGGAAAAACTGAACAGATGTCCCACAGTAGGAAAAAAACGCTCTGAGATGAGAAACAAATTGCTTCAGTTTTCTTTGAAAGCTTAGGTGTTTAAGCATAATTTTGGGCACATACTGGTTGAAGTATTTTAGAGCATTTTCCTGCAATATGCAAAATTAAATTCCAGTTAGCCAGAGTTCAGGGACATCAAAAACCTTTGCTTAATATAACACATGGGAGAAGCTGAGAACAGAAAGATGGCTCATACTGAATTTACAATGCAAGTTGCTTAAAAAGCTTCTTCTTGATAGGAAAAACTTACTATTTCAACAGGAGCAATACTTCTCACAAGCTGTTGGAGCAACGTAGCTTCACAGTAAGGAAACTTGCGGATACTTTCTCGAATTAGCTTCTCTTGATACACAGGGAAACCATCTTTATCTCTCCCTTTTAAGAGACTAAATTTTTAAAAACACATTAAGAAATTACTTAGTAAATATTCAAGAACAAACACACAGTGTGCTGTACTGTCGTCTTTCAAATTATACCAAAGAATTAGAATTCAAAATAATATGGCAACTTCATATGTAGATGTGTTTAAAATGCAAATGAAATTATTTTTATTCTAATGCACAATCATTGTGAAATACGCAATAAATAAATGTATGCTCTGAAACCACGACTTACTAATTCAACTACACAGAGAAAAATCATCTACAGCTAGACTAGGATAGCCATCTAACTAAAATATCAAAATGCTTTGTGGTGTTTAAAAACGAGTATTTTAAGAATAAACACTGACAAGCACACAATACTTTAAAATACAAATTCTGCCTTATTTATGTTTAATAATATGTTATAGCCCTAATATCTCTGTATCTATCTGGTTTGCTCCTAAATTTTTATATGGATCACTGATGAACTATTTGATTTCAGTACATGAAAGCTGACTTCTTAATTTTATTTCAGTATCAGAGAGGATTTCAGTAAAAATCCACAGAGGTCCATGGGGAATGTGATCCTTCTAAAGGCCAGGTCACGTAACTTTGATATTTAAGATCAGGCAGCTGGTTTTGTAACTGAGATTCTGAAGATCTGGCTACATGATTTAAGAGTCCAAGTCTCGGGATCCAGAGTCTGTGGGATTTGCAGTTCTCAGTTGATTAAGTGTTTTTGAAAAGAAAATCTCACCCTGCATGACTGCTGGAAAGCAAGATGGCACAAGAAATGTTCCCAGATGACCCATATGGGACACTGAGAAATTCTTTTCTCAAGCCCATCACTCCCCTTTCTCTCCGTCACATGTTGTTGTCTGCTGCTTTGCAGTGTGTATGTGAATGCCAAGCTCTAACCAGTTGCAGCAGAGCTGAAACGCTAGGAGTGTTTTCTCTGTACCCAGAAAAGGATGGTGTCACTTCAGACAGAGAAAAGGGAGTCAGTGCCACTCTGAAGTAAATGAAGCTGGGATAATTGCAAAATTTAATTGGCATAGCCTTTATCGAAGACAATCCAATTGCAACTGTCTTTTTTTCTGGTCTGTAAAGCTGGTGTGTACATGTGCCTTCAGACCTCTCTGTAGAAATACACACCTTTTGATAAATCCATCTAGTTTATCCTCTCGCTCTTTTAAAAATGTAATACATTTCTGGAAGATGCAACTGATGTAGTGCATTTTCATAGCAAGTACTTCATTCATATCTTTCTGCTTCATACATTTCTCACAAATGAGATCCAGAACCCTGTAGCATTTCTGCAGTGCTTCTACTTCGGCCAACAGAGGGTTCTCTTTTACCAGCAACACGATCTAGAAGATTGAAGAAAATGTAATCCAGTTAGGAATGAGTATTTTTAAAATTGTGCATTAGCATCAATGCTTATACATCTCACTGTAGCTAAATTTCAGTGGAGTTTCTATTATATCCCTCCATTTCCTTCTTATGCAGTCTCCCTTTCTTTTGTCAGTCATTATTTAGTATTATTATTCAGTATACTGTAATTCACAGGAGAAAGCCAGAGAAAACTGTATGCTCTACTCAGTAAATGAGGGGCCTGTCTGTATGTACCACAGACACCTGGTTGGCAACTTCTGACAAATTCTGGACTTTGAATGGCAAGCCCAAGGAACCTGTATTTGAATTCAGGTGTATTCAATTCTCTGAACAACACTGAAGGAGCAAACCATAAACATTATTTTCAGCAAATACCCTGGGAAGTAAAAATAAATGTTCTCTTGCACATACTTTCAGAAACAGCAGCAGTGGTAGATGTTACTATGGCAAATCAGTGATGACGGTAGGAAGATACATGCTGAGAAAAGCATTGGGAGAACAATGAGATTTTGTTAAGACAGGAAATTGTTCTATATTTCCACTTCAAATGGGGCTAGGAAAAAAAGCTAAAAAAGAAAGCCATTTACAGTTATTGATGTAAAAAGTAAGAATCTCTCCACTTAAGGGTGTTAGTTCAAGATTCTTGGTTAGACAAAACACTGAAATAGTGGGTTTTTTTTAATCACATGTAAGTGTTGAGCCTGATTCTTCCTCATTTTCAGAAGCATCTGAATTAGTGGATAATGTTTTTGATCTCAGTTGGACTCTCAGAAGAGCTGAATGCTTCCTGGCACAAAAAAAATGGCTCCCCTGCTGACAAACACATACAGTTTACACATTACCCCACCTTAACAGGATGCATGTTGGTAGTAGTAATAATTTTATGCAGAGGCCCAGCTAATTTTACTGGCAGTTTTGGTTCTTTATCTAAGCCTTGAGGTTTAGTATAGTAGTCCAGCCTTTCACGTGGAAAGAAGTTGTTGATGACAGTCACACAGTCATGTTGACCTAAAGGCACAGAAGAACAAAAATCATGAAAATAACCAAAAATAACCAAAAAAACCTTAAAACCAAATCTAACAGAAGCAATACAAGTGAGAATTACCCACAAAGGAGCTTTGCATGATATACTTCGCACTGAAAACAGGCAACTCTTGTCATCCTTTTGTGTGTAGATTTAATGTTCAGTAAGTGTAACTTACTGACTCCCAGCAGGGAGTGCCCTCATGAAAATTCATTTTGAAAATTCTATCCCCTTCCTGCATCCTCTTTCCCTGGCAAGCCAAAACTAAGAGAATAGGTATTTCTACCCCAAGTTATACTATACTAGTAGTCTCATCCTGGTGTTAAAATTTATTAAGAGAAGTTCTTTTACTTTGTACTTCTAAAAATTAATGACATTTGCTTTGAGACATGTAAATTTTCAGACCTGAAACAGATAGTAGTGTATTAACCTAAAGTGGGAGAAATTATAAGAACAGAACATGCTTAAAATTTACCAAGACCAAAAGGACTGTGATCAAATCAACAGGAAAAGAAAAGTTACACCCTTTTGTTTTCTATATCTGATAATATGATAGATTACTTAGTTAAAGGGAAAGTAAAACTTAGCTTCTCTAGTTCAGGACCGCATTCTTTAAATCGATTGATTTGTCTTGGCACTAATCCTATAATCGGTAGAAGACACAGCCAGCCAAATTCCGGCATTTAAAATCCGCCACTGTTTTAGAAGAGACAGTTCTGAGCTAATAGAGCACAGTGTAAGACAAATGACAGGGGAAGAAGTATCCTCACTTCCCACACACAGACAGATGAATTAATGTTGATTGGACAGAGAATAAAAAAAGAACAGCAATACATTCCAATGTTCAGACTTCTACAGAGTAGTGTATCTCAGTATGCCTGAAAATATTTCTTCTATCTTGATGATGTGATGAGATTTTAAGTAAGAATTCTCCAAAACTATGTTGGAGATAGTATTCCCCACTCACTAATAACTCCATACATCACATTGGAAAAGACTCTCCAAATCCAAAGTAAAATTTAGAGTAGTAAACTTGTCTGACGCATTAATACTTCACATTTTGTTGTTCGAGCCTCAAGTGAGCAATGTCAACCTTTTCCTTGTTACAAGAACACAATGAGGTAAGATGGAAATCTGAACTTAGTAATAAATCACTATTCAAGTGGAAGTAAATCTAAATAGCAAGATAGACTCTTGAACCCAGAACACCTAATGGACTTGCAAGGGAGTTTTAATTTAAAGCATTTAAACACCATGAGAGATGGTGTTTGAAAGAAAATACAGGTCCTCGTTTTTGGGAAAGTCACCTGGACAGCAATAGCGGTATCATTAAAATTACTCCACTTCTATCAATTTTCCTTGCTAGAAGTAGAGAAAACATGGAACATTAATCCAGGAATCTCCTAGTACTACCAAGGTGCATAAAAAAAGTAAAAAGGTTTTATAAAAACAAGAAAAAAAACACAAGGAAAAGAAACAACAGCAGAAAAAAAAAAAAGCCTGTTGCATGTTTTCTTAGGGATAACACTACATACTGGAATGAGAAATCTTTTATCTTATTCTAGTGAAGTTCAGGTCAATAAGCACTGACTATCTCAGAACAGGTTCCAAGACTTCTCTCTTTCCCAGCTGCAGAGGGAGAAGGGCAGGCAGTGGCTCTCTGCCAGCACACAGGTGGCAAAGCTCAGATGAGAGTTCCTCACTCCAAGCACTATGGTTGTTCCTTCCCACAAAGTAAACTCCAATTAGGCACTTTGTACTGCACTTGAGACACCTCTAAATGTTACCAGCTTCCTCTTACTATTTCCAAAGTGGTAACACTGCAAAACCTTACACACTTGAACAGCAGCAGCATCTGTTCTCACAGGTAAGACCGTCTGTGTTTTTAGGAAACCAATCACAGGAATAGAACACAAATTGACTCTTACTGAATGAAAGGTGGAAAGAAAAGCTCAACAACTGTGTCAGTTCAGAACACGTCATTAAATAATGGTTCTCCAATAAAAAAGCATCAGAATGTAACATTTTACTTCCTTAGGAATTTAGGAAATTATAATAGATTTTCACCTTACCCACAAAAGCAGCCATCTGAGCTGCTGTCCTTCCCACAGAGTTGACAACGTCAGTTTCTGCTCCAGCCTCTAACATCATCCAGGTGATTTCTTTATTTCCTGAATTTGCAGGGAAGATATGGTGAATGAGTGAGAACAAATCAGAACTTTTAATTCTTTATGCTTTAGAAAAACATGGACTGGTTTTCTTAAAGACCAGGCATAACACACTGAGGGAAATGAACATCCTTAATGTCGTTATTTTAAGGCACAGTGCTTATTTATGGTTCCAGAGGGTATAACTCTGCTCTGTGTAATGCACATTCAGCTCCCCACAGAGCTTATGGGAGTCATATTCATGTAGCTACACCAGAGCTTGGTCCCTCTGGATAGCAGTATAGAAGCAAATTCTACTAATCTAGTTTGACAGTTCAACTACATTTGCTATTCTAAGAAGAAAAACAAATTCAGGACTATGATGTAGCAGGAGCACAGAGAAGAGAACAGATTGTTCCTTTCTCCACAGTGGGAACTGGGTGTTCAGACTGGGCTAAATACCAAGTAAAATGAAGCTAAAATTTGATGGGAAGATTAGATGACTTAATTGGTGCCCTTCAGAGACTAATAAGGACATTTGTCACCACTTGTGCTGGTACTGCTTTCAAAGATATTCTTACTTTATCAGTTTTAGTGCAGATGCTAAGTACAGAAAAATGAATATAAAAAGGAAGTGGTGGATGAAAATGAACACTTCTGGTTTAAAAACAAAGTCATTGCGTCAGTAGTGCCAATGTACCTTGTGCGCTCAGATAACAGACCTTAAAGTCAACATTCAGAAGCATTCACACCCAGGATGACAGGTTAAAAGCTCAGCTGTGAGAAAATGGTAAAAGTCCAGAATTTTCCATAAGGTTACAGTCATTTAACAACTTCTAAGTGTTCTTCTCATCTATCTGCTACAGCTCTGATATTGCTCAGTGCCACAGAATGCTTAAATTTCTCAAATCTTTTTACCAAAGTTTTAGCAGAAAAACAATCTTATGATCCACTTAGGGTTAATATACACACATAAGCCTTTCTTTTTTTATATACTTAAGATGAAAGCAAGCAGTATAAACTTTACCTGCTAATAAATCTTACTTTCCTAGAATCTCCTTGTTGGGAAGACATAAGTGGCCTAGTAAAGAAGATACTTAACTGATTATTCCCAAATCTAATCTTTTCCCCAGAAAGAGCAATGTTTTAATATACTGTCTTTTTCTCACTCAAGGAAATAACTGTTCCTGTCATCAGGGAAGAAGAATAGGAAGAGGAAAGCTGCAAACCACCACTTGAGACAGGAGAAGATACATACAGCTATAAGCACTCCCATGAAAAGAAAAAATAATGTAAGAGGAGAGGGAAAATTAATGTGGGAAAAAATGTTTTTAAAACTTAATAAACATATTCTTAGAAGCCCACAAGATAGTTGCAAAAATAATGTAGGAGAAGACAAAATTTGAAAAATACTGGATTGATTTAGAAGTCTCAAATATTACTAAAAGCTACTGATTTGGAATCCTAAAAAGGCAGTCTGTTGCAGCATCTTTTTCAGTGTAACCTTCAAGCCTTCAAGCCTGCGCAGTGGATTTTTTAGGTGAGGCGCAGCATGCGCGGGACTGGCCCCACCCTTTACTCCTGAGGTTCATCTGCCAGGGCCAAGCAAGCTTGGACGGTGACAGCGAAGTCCTCAGGACGTAGGTTTAGTTAGAGTATCCTTCTCATAGATGGATGGCCTTACAGGGCTAAGCGAGCTCCATCTGCCTGGGTTTGGAGTTAGAGTTGTCCTTCTCCTAAGATGGTTGCCAGGGGGCTTCGAGCCCATCCTGTCCATGGGCACACTTTGTCTGACCCTTCAGTTGAGACCTGACTGGCATGGGAGACCCTACCAGAGGCACAAACCACCGCCAGCATAGCTCGCAACCTCATAAGGGCATGCAAGCTTCTCCCCCGCGACAAGGGGGTGTCTGTGGAGAAGTTTTCAATGTAACACAGTGTAAGTAAACAGAATGTATCCCACTGCACAAGAAAACTGTCACAGAACGCTGAATTTTGGGATCTGTAACAAACAGGACAAAGTAAAGAGAGACCGAACGCCTCAAAATGTGGAAAAGGATCAACTTTTATGTAAGCCTGAACAGTAACTCTCCTGTTCCACTGTCCCCATGGTGCTACTGGTTCATATAAGCAACAGTGAACCTGAATAATAAAAGCATGTCAGTATTGCCCTTTAAATGATTAATTCATGGAAAATTGTACCCATTGATGTAAAAAAAAAAATCAGTGACCTAAGTTTAGCAAGCAGTTACCTGAGAGTCCAGCGAACATCAAGGCAGTGTATCCATGCTCGTGTTCATTGCAGTTCACGTCAGCGCCGTGCCGCAAGAGCAACCTGCACATGTCCACCTTCCCCTTATAGGCTGCGTGCATCAGAGGGGTCATGCCGTGCTAGCAAAAGAGAGTGGAAGTGAGTAGCATACAAAGAACAACATTACATCTCTTGATCTTCATACCATTTATGATTTTTACTTGTACAGACATATTCTGTATAACTATCAAAGCCTCACATAGTATTTAAAGTTACAAAAAACCTCACAAAATCTTGATAAGAATATATGGTTACTAATGTGCAGCAGATTTTCCACTTCCATGTCACTTTTCTGATTATGCTGTGCTATAGATTTGCAAACCAATCAATGCTGAATAAATGAAAACCATTTACTGCCAGTTTCTCACTGGCTTCCTGTGTAAGACATTAGTGTTAAAGACAACTAATGCTTCTGCTAGTTGGGAAAAGCTTATTTTATAAAACTTACTAGATTCCTACATTATTTCTTTTCTCCCAGCTGTTACTTTTATGATCAACAACAAGAAAATGAGGAATAGGCTCTTGTTCTAAAGATAACAAAGATCTGCCATTTCTGAAATCCATCTTGCTCATCTTTAGTCAGGATTACAGGTAACTGTGCCATTTCCTCTCTCCCATTTCTCCAACCTTTTGGAATTGTGTCCACAATCAGCCAGAACTCTGAAAGCTTTGTATCTTGCTGTTTGATCAACTGCCCCGGTACAAAAAGGATTTGCTTCAGCATGGCAGGCACTGAGTTTTATTGGAGTTGTGCTGGTGTAATTATAAATTTAAGCCTGGGCAAACCCTGCGGGAAATTTTTAGAACTGTGAGTGCAGTCTCTTTCCCTCTCCAGAAACAGGGAGAAGCACATTTCTGTTTGAGAAAACTGCATGACATTCCATTTTTAGAATTTAATATGCTTTTTCCAATATGCTGTTTATTTTCACTTAACATTGAGTCAGGATTCGTGTTATCTGCCAAGACACACTAATTGCCCTAGAACACCCTCCAAAACTCAATACATGGGAATGTGCTTTAGTTTGCTCTTGAAGGAAATCAGAATGGCATTTTGTTCCTGTTTTTGCCTGTCGAGGCTGTGTGCATGAATACACTCATGTACACCATTATTGCAGCTCTGTAAATGCATGGTAATGTGATACTTACTCTGAAATAACATAATTGTCTGTTTGAGGCTTAATATATTTCTTGGTTTGGTTTATAATAGCACAAAACCCAACTGAATTTACTTTATCAGTATAATTTTCAAAAAATTTCTACAGGTGAGGGAAATTGGGAAAGTTAAAATTATAACAATTTTAAACCATTATATTTTCACTATTCTCCATCCTAACTGAAGACAATAAAAAGTGATTACTTGGTGTTTCATATTTTAGCAACCCAAATATTTTGGTAAACTACAATTTAACTTGCCACTGAAGAAACAAAAGACTTGAAGAGATCACTTCACAAACATGAAAAAATTTGGTTTTGCTAGGTTTCATCTGGGATGCCACAAATGTTAAGTAAAAATTTGTCCTGATATATAAAATATATTATATTGTATTAGATTTCATTATGTCCCATAAAAATGGGAGTCACAGCACTGATTCACTTCCTTTAGCAGCACAGAAAGGTACTGTTGTAAGGACATATGAACACAATAAGGTTTTCAATGGGAGAAGGAATTTTTAAAAAAGTGACTTAAGTTTGGTTATATATCTAATGCCAGTTGTTTCAATTAAGATCTGAAGACTATAGGACAAAGGAAGGAACTGAGTTTGTTTTTGATCATCCCTTCCTCCCAGAATTTTTTTTTTTTAATTCTTTGATTAAGTTTTGAAGCTGTTAGGCTGCGGTGTGGATCACATAAACATACCAAGCAGAAAATATGTGGACAGTCAATAGAAAATTGGATTTAAAGTCACACTAATATCAGCTTTGCACATCCACAGCAAACAAATAAGGGTCAGGCTAGACACAAGCTTATCTGGAAAACTCAGTATCCTGTATTGTCCCTACAAAGAAACTGAAATGACTGCAAATATTTTTCTCATCCTGAATGTCAAAGACAGGTCCAGCAACAGTCTGTTTCCTCACAGATGACACTGGGATTGTCAATACAAGATACTTAAAAGACAAAACTAGCAGATGGTTTATTAAGAACAGAGATGAAACAAATTATTTATTGTTCCACTATGGAACACCAGATGAAGAATTCTAACAGCTACTACGTAACATTCTTCTGACCAAAAATGCAGCCTTTTAACCTCATCCCCTAGGACAAAAATTAATCCTTCCCAGTTCCTAGTTTGTTTCACAGGGATGTTACATGGTGACATCTCCCATCTTCTGCAGGGCTGTAAGTATTCCCTGTATGTCTGTTTAAACAAGGGGAATAGTTTGCAGTGCCTCTAGAGATTAGGTGGCACCTCCCTTGCAGGCTATCCAGCTCGCCAATGAACAAGGACTCCATTGCACAATGGGGCGCTTGGCACAGCGAGCCCAGCCAGTACAGACCAGTTCCTCAGTTTGAAAATACACCAAAAGCAGACTGAGGGAGCTGACCTAATGCTGCCTTGGTGGGCAAATCAGTTGATGAAAAAACACCCAAACAATAAACTACGGGATCAGTTGGCTGAATGGGCTAACACGGGAAAAAAAAGATTTGTGGGGAAGCAGGAGGGGCAGGTAGATGAGTCCCAGAACCAGGGAGGGGTTGGACTCCACCACTAGACACAGGGGAAGAAGAGGAAAGCACATAAGTCTCTCTCTCTTCAGCACCCAGGAGAGGTGTGCTTCCACAGGATGCATAAAAACAAATTCATAAAGGTATTAAACTGGAAAAGCAACCTTCTGCCCTTAGAAGTTTCATCCTTAAAATTTTTGATTAAGACTGTCTGACCCATCTTAAACTTTCCTACAAGCAGGATTTGGAAGGTCATATGCACAAATAATTTTAGCTACAGCTAAGTATGAACTAATTAGAATATGAAATACTGTTAGGTGTTGATCATAGCTATAGTTCTTCTCCTTTACAGTCATCCTGCTCAACAGTTGGTTTCACATGTGTAACACATTAGATTCCACTGATGACCTTTCAGTTCATGTGAAAGTGATGAAAAGCTGAAGTCTACATCAGTCAGCAGCCTGAACTGAAATCAGATAACTCTTAATAGCTGTTGAATTTTCTTTGGTTTGTGTATTTTGAAGTACTATGTAAAAAACATCAAAAGACAACACTCTCCTCAATAAAGGCCCAGGATCTGGGCATTTTCAGCTAGCATAGGATGTTCATGCTGGAATAGCAAGATAGATTAACTGAAGAACCCTCTGCTGAACATAATCAGTACAAGTAAAGCTACACACATCTCAGGCATCAATAAGCAGGCTGCTGCTGTAATTCCTGGGAAGTATTTGGTTCTGTAATTAGCATATAGAGGAAGACTGTTTCTAAAAGATGTATTACAGAACTGAACAGCTGAATTACCAAACTAGAGGGACAAAAGTAATGCTGCTAATGCCAGATGATAGTTTTGTATATAAGAAGATTATGAACAACCTTATAACTATTTTAAATGCAGAAAAATTGTGAAGCCTTTTCAGGTCAAGTCTCTCTGCTTGATCTGCAGAAAATACAGCACTGTAGTACTACAGTCCTCCCTTGCAACCTTAACTACCAATATGATCACGTGCTTCCGCTAGCCTGCCTTTCTGTATGTAATAATCTGAAATATCTTAGCCACACACTGCAAGCAGGCAGAGTTAAGTCAGCAAACTGCCAATGTGAAGTCACAACACTACTTACAAGCTCTGCCCTCTAAGGGGAAAGAAAAGTCCTGAACACTTTCTTCCATACTAAGTTTCCAAATTAGCAACCGCTCCATCTAAATTAGGACAAAAAAATTACTAAGTGGTGTACATTTAAATGAAATATACTTGTGTTTATTTTGCATCTATTTCCATGGCCCATCTGTTTGTCCTAATGTTTTAGGATATCTGAGCTTGAATGTCCCAGAGGTTTTTAAGTTGCCAAGCTGTTAAAGACCAGTTTTGTGAAAGACCTATTGTATTTCTGTGTTTTCAGAGACAGTGATTAAGACTAAACACCTTTCCTTTCTCCATCTACCTAAATCCACAAAGAAACAACAACAGACAAATTTATTTGGTTAGAAAGGGTGCTAAGGAAAAGCAGGACTGTATCTGCTGGATATGTCCAGCCTTCTGGAAGTTGGGTATCTGTGAAACTCATTTAAATAAAGTGATCTTATTCTGCTTTCAAATGACCTACTGCTGCCAGCAGAGCTCTGCAGATAGCAGGAGGTGAAGGGTGAGTGAGTTGGCACAGGGCAGGAAAAGCAAGTAGACTTAGAGTAACTTATTATTTTAAAATACACATACCAACAGCAGAAGCAAAGCTGAAATACTGTATCCAGCTCATGCCTACATTTTTGAAGTAAGAGGCTGAAACAAATGGAAAGGATTTGGAAAAGAGCCACAATTACAGTTCAACTGCTGCAGAAATATAACTTTAGGCAAGATACTTAAAAGGTCAATGCATCTGGAAGATGTTAAAATGTGACTTGGTCCTTGTCTAAAGGTACATAGAGAAAAGACAGCTGATTGTCAGTAGTTTTTAATCTAGAAGAAAGCAGATCCAAGCAATTAAAATATATGGTAAAACCAAAAATGAAAGGAACAGCTTGTGTGTTTATTTTTTTAACATTTGGAAGTGCAATATGTAACAGCCTGCTTTTGGGTGTGCTGTGAATTTCTCAGCCTGTGGAAATTATTAAATTGTGATTGTATGTTTGTTGTACCACAACTGAAAGAGAGAATTACATTAATGCTGTGCTCATTCTGTGGATTTTCTCACGCAGAAAGGACTTTAGTGTTGGAAATGAGTTTCCAATTGAATCGTGCTCCCCTTTCAATACCTAAGTATTCCATTTTCAGAGCTCTTCCCTTTCTTCTTAACATTAGCAAAATAAGTAACAGTAGTAATATAATAATAGTGTGGATTTCAGGATAAACAACTAAGGAAGCAGAGAAAAAAAAATAAGACCTGCACTGAGAGCAATCTCCAGTTGTGGTGACATTGAATAATAGATGAAGCTAATGTTTAACTGGGATTTCACACACTCTTACTTGTGTATAGATATTTGAATAACACATTGGAGCAAAAATGGCTTATAATAGAAAAATTCTAGAAGATGAAGTAAGATGACTGATGGACTTAAGAATCCTCAACAAATCTGAGCTCTTTCCTGTTCCGTATGTGTGATTACATACCACTTTCAGGGATAAAAAGGAGACTGCAAGGAGGCCATTGCATAAACTTTTTGAGTCTTATGTGCCTTGTGTGTATTTAGTTAGATGGGAGCATTAGGCAGGCATTGTTAGCACTATTTCTTCTTTAGCAATAGCTTTGGGCATAGCTCAGTTATGGTTTCTATTAATAAACTACATCTTCATGACAGTAATCCTGTATGTTGCACTAATACTACATCAAGGGTGCAGTCAGCAATTCTACTACAGGAAAGTCTTTTAATGTCCATACAATAAAGAACAGTTGGGGTCCTAAAGTTCACTGGAAAGTTTATCATGATGAGTTTGTCAGAAGCTTATGGAAATTCATGCAATAGAAATTAAGGTTTAAATATTTAACTGTTATTTAAGAGCATTCAGAAAATGGATCTGTTGGCAGCACAAAAAAGGCTAACAATATTCCTTGAAGTTATCTGGTGGATGAAGGGGTAATTTTCCTCCATTCAGCACTCATGGGACCACAGCTGTAATACTCTGTCCAATTTTGGGGCTACCAGTGCAATAAAGACAGGTATAAGACATTCACAGCAGTGAATTCAGCAGAGTACCACCACCACAGCCTGGAGAAGGTTTGGTGGATCCCAGGAGCAGCTGCCAGAGCCAACATGGAGGTCACTGAGAAGACAAACCCTTCAGTTATGGTGGCAGGGGGGCAAGAGACACTGAGCCTAAGCTGAGATTCAGACATAAGGGAAACACATTTTCACCAGAAGCACAGTAAGGCAGTGGAACAAGTTGCCCAGAAGTAGTGTGCAATCTCCATCCTTGGAGGGTTACAAGGCCAGACAGGACAAAGCTCAGAGCAACCTCGTCTGACCTTGGAGATGAAGCTGCTCTGAATCAGAGGGACCTTCTGAGGTCCCTTCTAGCATGAATTTCCCAGTGATCCTATGAAATTATAAAATTGTGAAAAAAAAACACAGATTGAATTTAAATTAATAAATTACTCATGGATTTAACATGCATGGTGGGGAATTACAGTTTTGCTTGCATTTTACACTTCATATTAATGCTGCACACTTCAGAAAAACATTGTAAAAAGAAAAAGAAGAGGAAACATACGACCATCCCACAAGGCTCCTTTCTCCACTAACTTACTCTCATCATCAGGTAGTACTTGAGGATTTTATCCTCTACATGTCTATCAGATCTGCCTCTGCAAAAGACTGTTTTCCACTTCTGGTAGAGCCACTCACCCTCCAAGTATGTTTATGGTTTGGCAAAGACAGGGCTTTGGGTGACGGGACCCAAGCACAAGAGGGGGCAGGTATTCTTTATCCCCACCTTCTGCTGCAAAGGGACTGAGCAGAGGGACTAGTTTGGTGGAGGTGACAAGAAGCCAGGAAGCATCCCCATGAGTCTTGCTGCAGTGTTTATCTTACCTTACAGACACCAAAGTTCACGCTGGAAACTGAGAGAAAATACAAACAGTGTAGCACTTTAAGTAACATTAATCTTTAACCTTTCTTAAAAAATAAAACAGCAAGAACTCTTCAAAGGCTAATTATTCAGCTGCAGGCTGGCAGTATCTTCAGAATAACTCTGACTTCCAGGAATCTGTACAGCAACATTATTTAACAACAGGAAGGCCTTCAGACCTAGTATTTTCCATGCTAAATTCAGCATAATGCTTGTAGTTTTGCTGTACCTCATCCAAGCAGTTGACACGGACATTCTTGCTGCCCAGTAGCCTTCCAGCCTCCTCAGTGTTTCCTTAAATAAAAATAAAAAATAAAGACATAGAGAGATACAAAGTAGAATGAGAAACGGAATAAACTGAGAATCAAGAGAAAAATCATAATTTCCATTCCTCATTAGAATCAAAATCGTTGTAGATTAACTACTTGGGATATAGATCAACCACCAATAAATCAACTGCATTTAGTGAAGAAGCTTAGGCATGAACAGTGTTCTGTTCTAGAAGTTAAAAGGCAAGAAGTCACATTAACGGGCAGTCAGAGAGCATGCACTAGAAGTAAACACCCATTTTTTGTGAAGTCACTGATCTACACTCCCATGAGAACAGGACACTAATGCATCTCTTCAGCAGCAGCACCACAACAATTCTGGATAAGTATAACAATGCTGAGCACTTTAACCCCCTTTAAACTTTGATTTCTTTTGGAGCATCTTACGTCTGAAAGAGCTATCTCAATTCTCACAAATTGTCTAGAGCTGGAGCCAGGCTGCTCACAGTGGTGCATGGTAGGAGGCAAAGAGACAACAGGCAGAAGTTGAAAGAAAAGGAAGCTTTAGACTGGATATAAGCAAAAACATTTTCACTACGAGCCCAGTAAAGCAGAACAGGTTGCCCAGAGACACTGTGCAGTCTCCAATCCTTGGAGGTTTTCAAGGCCTGATAGGATAAAAGCCCTGAGCAATCTCATTTGACCTTACAGCTAACGTGTTTTGAGCAGGAGGTTGGCCTAGAGACCTCGTGAGGTTCCTTCCAACCTGAATCATCCTGTGACTGTAATCATAAGCGATCAGGTAAGTTAGAAGTGTCTGCAAGATGAAGACCTGAAACTCTGATTAAAGTGAGTCAATCAAACTGATTTTGATTCACAATAAATTCATTGCTGACTGTCCTATCCCTATGTCTCTGACAAAGAGAAACATTTTTATATAACTGAGAGTGAAGCCCCAAAACTATAAATAAAATTTCTTATGGGTTCAATTCACCTGGAAACTACATATAGGAATGCATGGGACACACCAAGTGTTTTTAGGTCATCTCCAAGTAAAGATCACTTGTCACTATTTTCAAAGTGCCATTTGGAGTACAACTACTTAGAGCCATAGAATTCATACTGCTGGACCAGGAAACCAAAATGTTACAGCAAGCATGACAGAAAGCCCTCCAGCAATGAGCACGTGTGCCACATGGTGTGATGAAACCACAACACTTGTGTGAAATGCAAAATCACAGAGTCACAGAAAGGGTCACTTTGGAAGGGACCACAGTGGGTCATCTGGTCCAACCTCCCTACCCAAGCAGGGTGATCCTAGAGCACGTTGCACAGGACTGCATCCAGACAGTTCTTGAATGTTACCAGGGAGGGAGACTCCAAAACCTCTCTGGGCAATCTGCTCCAGTGCTTGGTCACTCACACAGCAAAGAGGTTCTTCCTCACATCCAGGTGGAACTTGCTGTGCATCAGTTTCTGCCTGCTGCCTTTTGTCCTACTGCTTGGCACCACTAAGAGCCTGGCTCCATCCTCTGGACACCTTCCCTGCAGATCGATGAGGTCCCCTCTCCGCTCTCTAAGAGGGCGATAGTACGATGTACAAGGCATAATAAAATAAGATAGTATAAGAGAGAAGAGGTGCACAACACCCTGGAGAAGCTCAAGTTCTGTTAATTTAAGAACCACCTGTCTGCAAGGACATCCCAGTCTCGCAATCGGACTGGATTACCCTCAAGACAACCTTTTTTTTTTTTTCCACTTTTTGGTTTTTTTGGCAGAGCACGCGAACATCAATCATTAGGCAAATGTCAACAGGCATTACTAATAAGACGTAAGCTTTCCTTGGCAGAGTGAGACTCACCCAGCCGGGCTCCCCGAGACCGACAGCACCGCGCCTCCCACCGGGCGACAGGGGCCTGCCCGAGGGGGACGCGGCCCAAGGCGGGGCCCCCTGCCCGGCAGGGCCGGGGCGGGCCCGGCGCGGAGAGCCCGGCAAGGAGCGCGGCCCGGGCCGGGGCGGCAACGGCGCCTCACGGG
>VXBX01006201.1:1037754-1107933 GCA_013400415.1 Scytalopus superciliaris | reverse complement strand
CCTCCCCGCCCGGACCGCGCACCCACCGGACAGGTGCGGCCGGGCCGGGCCGGGGGCCGGGCGGGGCAGCTCGGGGGGCCAGGCCAGGCCAGGGCAGGGCAGCCCCCGGGCAGGGCCGCGGGTGGGAAACGCCGCCGGTGCGTGGGTGAGCGGGGCCCCGGCACGGAGGGCGGTGCGGGGGCTGCTGCCCGCCGGCTCCTCCATCCGTGGTCCTGCTTCCCTGCCTTTTCACGGCATCGGCTTGCGGGGTGGGGGTTGGGGGGCTTTGTTTCTATTATTGTTGTTTGGCAGGCAGGCAGGGCGGTTTGCTGGGCTGAGCGGCCGCGGCGGCGCCTCCCTGAGGAAGCGGCCTTGGTGGGTCGGGAGGGGAAGCGGCGAGCTCAGGGCGCTCGGAGCCGTGCCTTTTGTTGGCGCCTTTCTAAAATTAAACCGGCCGTGGAAAAACGATCTTTGTTACGGATCCAACTTTCCACTCCTCCCGCTGAAGCCCTGTAGGCACCGGGGCGATCCTGCCGATTTGACAGCCTTGGTTTCTCCCTGTGTTTGTACCAGAGAAAACAGCAGGACCCTGATACTTGGTGCTGACTTTTTACCCTCCTTTGCCCTGCTCTTCAATGTATATCTTTTATATCCTTTCTTTTAAAGAACCCATGTTTTTCCTGTAACTGATTGTTGATGGCATAGCTTTATTAGCAAGCTCGTTGTTTTTCTTCCCTTACTAGCTGCAGGTTGTCTCATGGTTGCTTACATGTTGGGGTTTCTCTCTCAAATACTGACCTTGTTCTGTGTTTTGTCATCTCTTACTGGCTTGGCTGACTTTCTGAAATGGTGAAATCCCATTGTTTGCTTCCTGTTTCGGGGAAGAGCGTGCTCTCTGACTGCGGGGTCTCTTCGTAACTCTTTGGGTACAAAACCAAAATGTGATGCGCTCCTATTTTAACAAAACACCAACATTCGCTATGTTTTCATGATTTTAAAAATCATGGAAATACAGGAGTGTGCTAGTACCTAGTTTTATTTACATCAGCAAGTGTAAGCAAGATAGATTGTTTTGGACTTCAGATTATAACTCCGTGAGGGGCTTTTTTGTGGCGAATCAAAAATGTCTGGAAGGAAATACCCTCAAAGCATTGCCTAAAAGCAAAGGTGCTTTTAATACTCTGATCCAGCAAAATATCCCTGTGTAGTGCTAGCAGAAGGCTGTCACTGGCTCAGCCATGAAGGCTGAAATTAGGGTTTAAGTGGTCTTTTGTTGGTTCACTGCAGGATGTGAATGTTACCCACTGTGAACAAATTTTGTGATGTTACAATGCACTGATAATCTCTGTGGCACTATTAAATAACAGGAGCCTTCAGGCTTCCTTTCATATTCATAAAAAAAAAAATCAAAACCTGTTGGGCATTCAATGTACAAAAGTATGTGTATTACATTCCTTTTTTTTTTTTTTTTAATATGAAGATGTCAGTCCTGTCATTGTGCCCAAGCTCGCAGAGTGAACAGGCAGACAGTTTTTCCTTGGCAGTGTCACTGGAACTACTTGGTGACTAAGGCTACGGGAGTGCTCCATCTGCAAGGGTATTAAAATACTTTAACACTAGTTGAAAATGTTTCTCACTTTTACTTATAGAAGTCTTCTATATGACCTTCAGTCCCGTCACATGCAGACATTGCACAATGTTCTGTTCATCTGTGTGAGATGGTGATGAGGTAATCAAGTGGTGTTGCCTCCATTTTATGAATGTAATTTGAAGCATGGAGGCAACAAGTGATTTTTTCCAAGGCAATGTAGAGAGTGAGTGCTAGGGCAGGGAACTGGAACATGAAAATGTAGGCTTTGTGTCTTGCCCCTTAATGCATTTTCTTTTATCTGCTGCATCTGTTTGTTTCACATATTTAAGCTGTGGGTACTACTGCTTGGTAATTAATAATTTGCATTTTGGTATTACAGAGGAAGCAGGAAATGTTAATCTTGCTGTGACTGAGGATATTTTTTAGATTTCAGATTATAAGTGTACATATTAAAAATTCCCTATTTCCTCATCAGGTGATACAGCTGATACTCGTGATTTGTGAAAGCAGGAACCAGTGGTTTGCTGGTTCTAGTGCATGCAGGTGTGCTAGTGGGGATTTGTAATGGCTATTTGTATCAGTGTATAGGTGATCCTAAATGCCTGACATAGTCTGCAATTATCAAGAACAAGATTCATGCAAGGAAATAACAAGGATTTGTTTAATTAAGTAACATTAGTTTTTGGTGACTGTACAAAACAGTAAGCTTTCTCTTGGGCCAGGCTGAGGGAGAAGAGACTGCCCTGTGCCCTGCAGAGTGCACCATGAAACTCTCAGCCTTTGAACACAAAAGAGAGGAAAATGAAATGCTCAGCTGGTTTCCCTGTTCTTAAGCTGTTTTCTTTCAAATGACCAACCTTTGCTTGTGTCTTGGAGGCTTGCTTGAGTTATGGTTGTGTACTCTGCTGCTCTGCTAATGGTGGCAGGCATCACATATCCTATAGCCTCTCTCTGTGCCTGGGCCTGTCAGGGTGACAAACTTGGTCTGACCCACTTCCTTTTTTCTAGGGGAAAATAAAATAATAGGTCAAACAAGTGTTCATATTTCTGTGACTTACTCTCCTAGCTTGCATCTCACTGGTTCACAGCTAAGGATTGCTCAGCAAAAAGTGGCATCTTTGGGTTTATATTTGATGGCCTGTGGTAGGTTTTTTGAATTTAGGTAAATGGTGCATATGCAGCATCCCGTGATTATAACTTTCAGAACTGCTTGAAAGAGGATCTCTTTTTACTTGTTTTTGAACCTGCTACTTCATGGTTTCCTTCAATCCCCCAACCCCCAGTTCCTGTTTTGAAAGATGATGAGGAATCCTGTTCACCCTTGATGTGCAGTCATACCTTGACAGACCTGTGTTGTCCCATGCTATTGTGTTTCTGCGAAGCTGAAGTCTTAGGAGTATTTAGCCATTCCTATATAAAAGCCATGTCATATGGTTGCCAAGTGTGTTTTTGTAAAATTGTTCTGTGTCCTGCATGGCCTGGGCTATGGGAGATCTTCAGGTGAAGCTGAGCCTTGCAGACAGACTCCCACTGGGTGTTGGTCTGGCAGTCTCCAATCTTTATAATTATATCCTGGCCAAAGTTAAGAGGATCTAATAGGATTATTCATTTAGATCAATTCAAGTTCATGCAAGTTCAAAGGTTTTTTTATTGCTAAAAACATCCTCTGTTTTTTCCTCTCAGATCTCACAAGTAGTAATCAGTGGATTGACATTGTATAACTATGACTTCCTTAGGTATTTTTATTTTATTTTAAGTGGGGGTTTTTTTCAAGTTTAATCTGGTTTTGGATCTCTTGATCTTTCATGTGATCTGTCAACATTGCTCAGGTGTGTTTCATGCCAGAAAGTAGATTGTACAATGACCACAAAAGAATAACTGAAATTGGGGAGCACCGTACGTGTTTGAACACAGCTGGTATATCCACAATAGCTATCCACAGGGTATTCCCATAGGTAAGATGCTTATTGAGACATGGATAGAGATCTTCGTCTGCTACCCATTTCTTGGGGCACCTTGCACAAAGTTAGGCTTTCTCTACACTCTGCAAATTCTGAGTTATTCTTAGGTCAGATAGAGAAGTTTTGTCTAGAGATTGCTTACAGTTATTGCAGACTCATGGTAATGCACTAGCAAGATTATTGCTTTTAGTCAGCCTGTAAGATGGATGGATTGCCTCTAGTGAGAATTAGGACTGAGTACAAACAAGTCAGGCAAAGGAAATGCTAGACACAGCTGGGGATAGAGGTTGGCCAGGGATACAGGAAGGAAGCATCTCCTGTGATGTCTTGAATCTCAACGAGTTACACCCCACTACAAGTCCTTCAACTACTGCAGGCAGAACAATTAGATACGGCTTTGGGGTTGTACTCCCTTGTAATAACCACTGATTCCTGTGTTTTCCTTAAATGTGTTTTCATGCAGAAAAAGAAGTCTAAGCAGTTCAACTGTTTATAATTTGCAAGCTAAAGTGATCCTTTCATTTTAGGTTTTGTTTCCATAAATAAAATCCTCTGGTTCTCTAGAAATGTTTTTAAGAGTGCATTCAAGTTATACATCAAGTTACATATTGTTTTTCTTCCAATAAGACACGGAGGTGAAATCTTGGGAAAATACTGCTGAGCATTGGCAGATACAGGGCTTGTAATTTATTTTCACTGCTATTTCATGCCTTGAACGATAGAAAAGTGGAAAAACAAAGTATGTTGTTTTAAATGCTCAAGAAGTCAGTCCCTTAGAAAGAAGAGGAGCTGGTGAGTTTCTTTTCAGTCTACAACCTTCTCTGTATCCACCACTATTGTTATGAGTTGGGTTCCAGTCTTGTTGCTGGTTTTATGCCATGTCTCTGCATCTCTCTGAGGCTTGTGTTTTTAAGTCTCTTAGGTCTCCCTTGACTACACTGTCTTAATGTCTGGTTTCCCAAAGATCCCAAAACCATCAGGCAGTGCTATGGGAGCCCAATGTTGTGCTGTTGAGTACCATATTCTGCCAAGATGTTTGTGGGGTTTTCACCCTGAATTTTGTGTGAAGAGAGGCCACAGTTGGTGTGTCCCCAGGTCCATGTGAATCTTTGGCTCTGCCCTTGAGATTTATCATCCTGCACATCAGTCTCAACTCCGTTCACAGCATAGGGAAACACCTGCTGCTTCTGTGCTCAAACACATGCATGAGGTCTTTTGCCAAGGTTTGAGTTTGGCTGTCTTGTTTTGTGGAGCTTTAGTAGAAGGGTTCTTGAATTAGAGAAAGGACAGCATACTCATGATTCTCTAGAGGAGCCAAGGGAAGTGCTTTATTCTGTCACTTCTTTTATTCCCGTTAAAACGGTTATTGGTATAGGCTGAAAAGTGCCTTTTTCCCAATGTGCCTTACCATCAGCATGTCAGTTTATTTGCATTGCTGTTGTGTCTCCAAGATCCTTCATGGTAATATTAAATTGGTTTTTTAGTGACCTATGCTGCTAAATCATCAAGGCATCAGACTGTCAGGTCTCTCCTGCAAGGAAATTGGTGATTCTTGAACTTTTATCCGTGAGCAGTGGTCCCCAGCTCCCTGAAGCCAAATGTGTCAAACCAGAGCATTTCATGGGTAGCCTGTTTGCTGCTATGATTAGTTTAGTAGCTTAGTGCTCTCCCTAAGTTGTATTTTGTTTCCTGGGCTTAAGAAGCCCTGATTCTGTCCCCATATTCCTTTGTCCTGTCAGTTTAAACAGTTGTTGACCTTTTCAGTGGATATCAGCACTGCAAAAGCAGTGTTATGGTATGAGGAATCAACACAAAAAAGTCTTTTGAAGCTGAGGGAGAGCAATATGCTGGTGATGGGAACAAGGGCACTGTCTTCCTAGTGTAGGTCATGTTCCCCATTTCTTATTTTCGACACACTTGTTGCCTTTTTTTTTTTTTTTTGTAAGCCCAATATAAATTGCTCAATTCCTGTTAAAAACTAGACTGTTAAATTACTGAATAAGCTACCTTAATTTGTGTGTTTAACATGTGGTTAATAAAAGCTCGTATGAACGTATTCTTAATCTGAAATATCAATTTTCTTTTTGAGGCATTTTTAAGAATAACAAACCCAATACCTATTGCAAAGCCCCCAGTGTAGAGTCATGTGGAGTATCTGCTCTCTTCTATTTTAGAATTTGAGAAAAATAATTTAGGTTGGCACTTCTGCTACCTTTGCATTTTTATCCTCCATTAGCAAAGAGCATATGCCAAGTTTTCGAGTTCTTCAACTCTGCAGAACATATCAAGCATATCAAGAGCAACATTTGAGGCAAAGGCCTTGGTCTGCATGGCTTTTAGCAGTCAGTTCATTGACTTGGAGAGTTTGGCTGTATACGTGACTGAACAGCTCTACATTTTGGGATTTAGCATCAGTTTACTTTTTAAAATTGGAATTAATTTTATTCTCATTTTATGATAGATGCAGTAGCTGTTAACAGGTTTTTTACTATTAAAGAGCTTCTATTTAAAGGGACAGGCAGTGTAGCACTGAAAGGTGTATGCCCCTTTTCCACTGAAAGTTACTGTATTTTGTAGAATGTTTTTCTAGATCCACATTCAAGAGTCCTAGGTTAACTGGCATGGTTTCTCAGTCCAGAAAAGAAATTCTTTAGCTGTCTCATTAATAAACCTTTTAAATTCTTTATATCTTGCATCCTCATAGAAAGCGAGTTGTAGAAATCTAACATAACTTTTATTGGCGTTCTTGCTCTCTTGTATGTACATATGTATGCATGCACCTACAGATAGACATCCCGTGGAACCTTTATTGGATTATCTGCAGAAGTAGGTTGCTGATACTGGTCTTTCCAGTGCATGAACAGTGATGCTGTAAACAAAGAAATAGATTTCCCTATTAATAGTGTCAAATACCATTGTGCCGAGCTGACACTGATACAGTCCAAACAACAGCAAAGTGGATGAGTGCTTTCTCTGAAGGAAGCCAGGCTATATGGCATAGTGATGGTTTATGACCTTTAAAAAAGATACTAAAACTATTCCAGTTAGAAATCCATAACTCCTGCATTAATGTTGGCTTCAGAAACTGGGTTGGGTGTGGGTGAATGGCTGTGGTCTGATGCTGAGCCTGTTCTCACAGCATATTTGTGGTATGCTGGATTTTGAAACTTCTCAGCCAACAATGAAAATTCTGTGATTCATTTCAGAAAGACAAACAAGCAGGTCTACTGGATTAACTATAGAACTGAATAATATACCAAGAGTAATTGTCCTACAGTTAATTTTGGGTGGGTAACTAAACTCTTAGCTCCGCCTGAGATGTTTATAGGTATCACTGAGCTATAGACTTTAACACAGATGGCCAGGCTGCAGGTGTGAAGTTTGATCTGGTTCAGATATTTAAAAAGTGCCTCAAGCTGAAGCTGTGAAGCTGTTCACCCATCTCACTCTCAGACAGGCAAGTAAAGTATTTTAGATAAGCTGTTTTCTGGAAATGTTTGCTTTTCCTTGTGGTGAAAAGAGGCAAGCATTGCAGGGTCAGACTGAGGTGTCTGTTTTCATTCATTTTTAAAGTTAGGTCAAATGCACCTCATTTTTGGGTTCTGACAGTTGGCTGTTTGGTCAAGAAAAGCGTATGTGGGTTTTGGCTCTAGCTGATTGCCTTCTGAAATGATGGACAGTGAAACAGGTGACCTTCACAACCAAGAGATCAGCTAAGTTGTTGGGTTTTGCATTGAAGTGAGCTGACTGACAGCTGTCCGTGCCTCCATTACCAGGGCATGGGCACAGAGCACTGCAGCATGTTCAGCCCTGCTCACTGGTGGGATTTGCTGCCTCTGTGGTGGAACGTGGTAAAATATTATATACCTTCTCTGGTGTACAACTGGGTAAAACAGATGTCTCAGTAACTTCTAGCTTCTTTTGATGTACTTATGCTGTTAGGAGATGGTGCTAGTACTGGAAAATAGATATAAATTATTGATGCAACCAGCTAGTTATTCTATTTTTTTTCCTAGTTTGTGTCATTTACATTGCTACTTTATTTGATTTCCTTTCTTGGCAATATGTCTTAATTCTGAGATTCTGGCCACACATGTAAATAAATGTATTTTTGAGAACCGAGTTTTCATCTGATTACAATTATTGTCAAAATTGCTTATAACTTTTTGAGAAGCAAAACTATTGAGATGCATTCATAATAGCCATTGCTTGCAATGTGTATTTATAGATAGACTGCATTCCTTGGGTTTAGTTTGGTGGAACTCAAAGTCTGCTGAATCTGGGTTACCAACAAAGATATATTCTTGGGTTTGTGCATTTATATTTTCAGATAAGTGTTGTATTTAATATCAGTTATGAAAGCATGGAAGAAGAATAAGAAAATTAAAGTTGAACTATCAAAACTGAGAGATGATGTGGTGCTTTGAGCACTTCCATGACTGTGTGTGTCCATGGTATACCAAAATAAGGGAAATACGATTGCTTAGCATTTGAGTTTCTGGTTACCAAACCAAGACTGATCTGCCAGTTCTGTTTTGTGAATAGTATCAGTCTGATACTCTGACCAGCATATTTTAGGTATTCCACATGGTGGAGGATGTGATGTTTAATATCTAATTTCCTCATATGGAGAAAGTTGGTATTACGTGGGATTTCTGATTTAGCAGAGTAATTCAGATTATACTGAGAACATAATACAGTTGTAAATGCACATAACAAAGTAAAGCATTTGCAGTACACAGTTCAATCACCGTACCAGTGTGGTTGATATTACAGTCTCTATGGTGTGCTCAGTGGGCATGGTGCTGGGCATCCTCAGTCATTGTGAAGAAGTATTGGTGGATTGAATCACAATATTCTGTACAGACTGGCTCAAATCTTTTGAAGATAACTAGTTTTGAATGTTTTCCCTTAGAGAAAGCAACCTAAAGTCCCTCTACAAAATTAGTAGTACAACAAGCTGACCCAGGACAGTCCTCTTGGGATTTTTGTTTACTTCTCACATGGCCTTACTCAGTTGCCACCCAGCTCTGAGTGCTGTTATCATAATACTCCCAGGTGGAGTATGCTGTCATGGGTGAATAAGGCTTGTCTCGTGTGTTTGTGGATTTGAGAAAGAGTCTTCTCATCCCAAAGCTTGGCTTACTGGGATAAATTGGCTTTTGGTCTAGAGTCCCATCTGTGAAAGTGGCCTGTAGTGTTGGGTAGGTGTAAAAATTAAAACAAAAAATGGGTAGAGAGGAGAATGTGGTGGTATAAAAATATACATAGATGAGCATGCTGCATTTCTTTCTTTCATGCCTTTGTCAAACTCACAGCAATTTTCAAACTTAGAAAGTTTTATCATCCCTGTTTTTAATAGCTCTTGATAGACTCTTCTTCCATGAATTAATCTAAGAGCTTCCAGGCTTCCATGTGGAGTGAAGAAATGCCTTTCTGAAGTAAGTCTGAGAATGCTGGTATGTGAGCTGCCAAGCAGTGGGGAGCATAGCAAGTGTGTGCCCTCTCTCTGTATGCTCAGTCTGTAATAGTTATTTTTCTGACTCACTGAGGAAAATAGTTGATTGTGTAGGCACCCCATGCCTTATACTGTTGGGTGGGCATTGTTTCTTTTTTTTCCCCAACACCTAACTGGGATATGAATCAGTATCTATTGCCATAGAATTATCTTAGCTTGATCTGAGAGGTATTTTACCCACCATTGCCTAGAAAATAACTGCAGGTCGAAACAGTTTGAGCATTAACTGCTTTTATTTTACGCTCCAGGAATTTGTTCCCCAAAACGAGTGTGTTCTGTCAAAATGTTCAACCTGCTCCAAGGAGGAGGAAGGAGCCACAGGGAACATGGGACTGCTTTTGGGATGCAGAGTGATACAAGTCAGTTATAGACATCTTTTTTGTCCAAGTGAATGCTGCTAACAACATAAGTGGTGTTAGCTGCTGTGTTTGGAATACTTGACATGGTGCAAAGCGTTGTGCATTTCCACTGCTGGCCCTTTTTGCCAGAAAGATCAGAATTCAGATACCTGGAAGCTGATTCATTTTCCCACAGGTAAAAAACGGTGCGTTACCTTGGTGAACTCCTTGCACCATGCTTTGAAGAAATAATTAGGGAGCTTCAAATTGAAACTGCTTTAATGCTTACAGCAGTTGTTCTATTAATGCCAAGGCCTTCACCACTTGCAGTGTGTAGGAGGTGCTGGCTATTAATACATCCCTCCTCCAATTACTGCATTTAGTTCATGAAATAAACTGTTAGCAACTGGGAGGCATTGCTTTATGGAGAATGCATAGATTGTATGTATTTGGTTTTATTTTTTAAGCTTAGGCCTCATAATTTTTAAAGCAGTTTTGGGTTTGCAGGTGCTGCAGTGCTGTGTCCTCCTGCACTTCCCACACTGGCCTTTATTACTGAACTGTTCTTGTAATGTCTTTTATCTGATGAAATTCATTGCTGGGGATGAAGCCTCTCTGGTAATTCTTTTAACATGTTTTCTTCCAAATACTTAGTGGTTTATTGAAGACCTGGCTCAAGGGGACCTTATAAAGTAACTCCATTAATGATTTTTTGCAAGTCTACTATGAACAGTGGCTAATAGAATTTTTTCTGCCAAATGTTAATGAAGGCTTGAGCTACATTGCAGTACTTTTATAATCATGTCTTTGCAGAATTTCAGCTATACCAAATTTCCTATAGCAAAATCATCTCTACAGCTTGTTGCCAGACAAGAATTTATTTCAGGATAAACAGGATATCCAGTGTCAGAATTCAAGAATCCTGTTCTAACATTTATATGGTCCATTGAAAGTGGTGTCTTGTAAAAGTCAAAAACCTTGTTAGCTTTGGAAGAATATTGTTTTCTTCTTGTTTACTTAGTTCACCTGACCTGGATCTCTGTGGATCCTTTTTATCCCCTTCTTTTTCTAAGAGGTTTCCCTGTTGGCGAGGCATGCAAGCTTTTGGAGTTGGATGACTAGCCATCACCTTAAAATGAATGTTAATTGGATATGAATTGATCTGTAGCAGTACACCATCTCCATTATCTCAGCCTACTCCAGTTAAGAGCACAGCGCCTAAGAGAGCTCTCAGCAGTGAGAAAAGCTCCTACTAATACCTTGTCCTTGAAGAATTACATCTAATTCTTCCCCTTCAGCTGCTGAAAGCTTGTAACTGAAAGAACATTTCTGTGTATCAGCCTGAGTATGTGATTATTTTCTTGACTTGTATATCTACCTGTCAGTTATTAAGATTTTTCCTTTTTTTTTTCTTTCACTGATTGTGCCATGACATGCATTTTTCATATGGTTGGTGATTACAAGACAGAGGAGTCCTTTATGCTTCAGTTTACAGTTCCCTTGTCATTGTGAAGTGCATCTGGAGTGCTTCAGTAGTGTTATTCATCTGAGCCGCTTCAGTAGAAATTTTTGGTTAGTGACCTAAGAAATACTCAATCCCCTGAAATAGGTGCAGTGAGGTGGATCTCTAATGCAGTGTGTGATTGTACGTTCATTGAGGGCAGTGGGAAGTGGGTTTTTTTGAATGTTTTTCAAGAAACATCTCCCTATGCATCCCAGTTTAGCCATTAAGTGATGTGATTTATGGTGAAAACTTTGTAAGTCTGTCTTCCCATTTATTTCTGGTCTTAGAATCATGGAATTGTTTAAGTTGGAAAAGACCTGTAAGATCATTGAGTCCAGCCATTAACCCAGGACAGCCACAACCACCACTAAACTATGTCCATAAGTGCCACATGTACATGTGTTTTAAATACCTCTAGGGGTAGTGACTCCACCACTTCCCTGGGCAGCCTATTCCAATGCTTCACAATCCTTTCAGTGAAGAAATTCTTCTTAATATCCAATTAAAACCTCCCCTGGCACAACATGAGGCCATTTCATCTTGTCTTGCGGCTTGTTACTTGGAAGAAGAGACCGGGTCCTGCCTCACTACAACCTCCTTTTAAGGTATCTGCAAAGAGCAATATGGTCTGCCCTCAGCCTCCTCTTCTCCAGGATTGCTACTCACAGGCTGCGTGCACAGTTCTTGGCTGGAGAACCTTGCATGAGCACAGGTTTCTATTTTTTGGTTAATGCGTGGTAAGTTTCATCTTCTTCAGGTATTTGTTTGTACTTGCTGCAGAATGAAACAAATTCCACTCATTTCATGTCTTTGTTTTCTCTTTCCCACTAGGCATACTATTAAAGGAGTAGTACTTTTATTGGAGTAGGCACTTCTCATTGTGGACAAATACTATTCTGTGATTAAAAAAGAAATACCTGGAAAAAAATTGAGTGCCTTGAGAGCTTCTAGAAGGCTCTTTTGGGAAAGACAGGGCATTCAGTGTGTGTTGTAAACCGGCTACAACACTGTCTTAAGATAATGTACATGATAGTCACTGGTGACTTGGGCATGCTTCCAAGTATGAAATCAAAGGATATTGTCAGCAATAAATATGTGGCTTAGCAATATCCTTATTTCATGTAAATATTAAAACACGAGGTTGATTGTATTTGCCCTGCACATCTTACATGACTGCTTAGTCCCTGCATGTTGCTGTTGAGGTCGTTTGTGCAATAAAATCAGTGAGGGGATTTTAATGTAGCGAAAGCCTGGCTCCAGCTTTACTGTTCCTAGTGAATGGCACCTTAGGGATAAAGATTTCATAAACACTGTAACTGTGCCTCGAAGGGCAAAACAGCAAGATAAACCTTCCAGCTGCCAGTGTTGCCCTTCTTGGTGATTTGTGCCATGGTTAAAGCTAGAGATGTCCAGCTCCTTAGCCACTTCTTAAAAAACCACGTATGTTTTAGAAACAGAAGGGCAGCAGTCAGAAAATACTGATGAAATGGCACAAGTCAACCTGTGTAGAGAAAACCTGGCGTGTCTCATAGTCTTGGTCTTGCCATGTCCCCAGATGTGCAATGAAAGAGAGAGGAGAGGTGGCTTCTTAACACCACTCTGGTCCTATTCTGAGCACTTGGGACCCTGGGAAGCAGAAAATAGAGCTGTTTATTTTCTTACCTTTCAAAACTATCAAAGTGAGCTTTCAGTAGGAGGTGAGAAATACTGCAACTGCTCTCCACGTTGTGAGCTAGCCATTGTACAGCCTTGAATGTGGAAATAAAACACTTTTCCTTCACGCTGGTCAGTTCTGGGAAATGTCAGGAGCTGAGGTGGATTTCAGAGTCTTATGAGGGTGCAAAAACTGTGCTAAAGCAGAAAATGCTTCACAGCTGTCACAGCAGTGAACACTGCAGCAGCCATGCAGGCTGCGTTACCAAGGTGCATTGTGATTGCTCGCTGCACCCCTGTGTGGGGAAGTGCCTGTGGAAAAGGAGGAGCTGTGAGAGTCCCCAGAGGGACTCAGTGTCCTTGTGGAAAGTGGGAAGCCTGAAGAGGATTTGGCAAGAACTTGTGGCTGCATTGCATCCACTCTGTCTTGTCGTCCCCTCACATTGCTTTCTTCCTCTGTACTGGTAATGATTTATGAGTTTTCCACCTACAGATTTTGTTAGCTCATAATCTAACTGCCTGCTGTCTTCCCAGAGAGCAGACAACTGCTGGCTGTGTGCTGACATGTTTCCTCTCCAGCAGAAGTGCAAGGGCAGCTCTTCCTCCGTCCTGCTCAAGTTTGATAATTTGCTTTTAATGTAACCGTTTGGCTTACTGCTAAAAAAAGGGGGAAACCCTCTTTACCCTGAAACTGTAACTGTGAGAGGATGAAAATGCCCAGTAACATTGGTGGATGATAAAGATCATATAAATAAAGCCTTTTAAAGTTCTTTTGGAAGTCCTGTAAAGTCCTGGATATTCTTTGGGGGGGAAAAAAAAAGACTGCCCTTGATATGTAGGTTGGGGTGTTAACTTCATAGCAGCTCTCCCCATCTGTGCTTCTATTTTATTGGTCTTTGTGATGAGTGCCCCATCTTACATGGTATCTCAGCAAGGCAAGGGATGGAAATAATTCCTGCCAAGCATCTGTTCCTGTGAAAGCTGGTGGTGCTGTGTTGGTGGTACTCTGGCAGCTCTCTCTATCACCTGTCAGTCAAATGTCATTGGCGCCAGTCCCCACAGCAGCAGCAGCAGTGCTGCCAAAGGCCCCCTCCACTGGGCCACCCGAAGGGTCACTGCTTGTCCCTGTGGGCTTTTGTTAGTGCCCTGTGTACATGGAGCTGTAAAATCTTGGTAGGGAGTTTAATAATAAACTGTTGTTCTTTTTCTTACATTGTCTGACATTGATTTCCCTCTCCATAACTAGGACAGTGGCATTTTGCTGCTGTGAAGCAACTGTTCCCGAATTCATCTGAGCATATTAATGTTTGAAAATCTCAGATGATTCTGAGCTTTGGTTAAAAGAAGTATAAAATAATGCTTAGAAAAACAGTGTTGCTTTGAATAAAGGTTTTCAGTATTTTTTTTTTTTCTTCAATTTGTGCAATATGTTTCCAAGAACAAATGTTTCCAGTATTCTAGTTCAGTAAAAACTTCAGCCTTACTAAGGCTTTAAATAATTCAGGAGTTAATCATCATAAGAATTTCCCTGTGGTATGGATAAAAGACTGCATTTTTCTAACTTGCTCATACTTGCTGGAGTTCTAAAATAACTTTTACTTCATCTGTTGCGGGTTTTGTGAATTAATTTTATTAATTAATGCTGGATTAATTAATTAAAGCTGTTAACATTTTTATTAATTGTGTGAGAAGGGTTGGTTGATTAAAGCAACTGCTATATCATACATGTCTAGGTATCTACAATGGTAGATGTCCCTCAGTTTTATTTTAACTGTTTAGGGTCTTCAGTTTGTAAATGAGAATCTGCAGTAGAGAAAGCTGAGTTTGTGGACTTCAGGCAGTCTCAGGAGAATGTACCAACTCACCAACTTGCATATTTTTAAAGTATGGGTCTGTTTCTTACAAGCCTGTTAACAAGAGTGGGTGTGAAATTTGGGAAACTTTTAAGTCACACTTTTTTTTTATTTTTCTGATGAATTTTATAGCTGCAAGTTAGCAATTAGCAGGCTTAGACAGTCGTGGTGTGCGTGAAAAAGGAGCCATTTTCCACAGTCCACACTGGAGTGTAGTGCCTGGTTCTGTACCTGTGACATCTGCTTGAGTATTGAGCAGTACAGTATTGAGAGTAAAGCTGTTGTTGCTGATCCTCTCCCATCTCCTGTAGAAGCATGGAGTCTGTGAAGGGAGTGAGTTATGGTTTGCACACTCTTGCTCATTTGTCTGCTGACAATTTGTATGAATCCTGAAGGATGTTGGGCTGCAAGATCCAAGTTTGACTGGTGGTTTGGGTTTTCTTTTGGAGGCTATTTCCTTCCTACCCCTGTCTGTCCTTAAGATCTTTACTCTGAAACCATTATGATTTCTCTAGCTGCCATTTCAAATCTGCTATTGGCTTTAACCTGCCCAGATGTTGTACCTTTCAAAATGGAGAGTATGTGTAATAGTTCAAGATCTTGTGATTTCAAGGTTTTACAGCTACGTGACACCTGGCTGCACGGGCTGCACTCTGAGGCAATGAGATGTGCTGTACAACTTTATGTGCTGCTACCCTGAATATACAACCTTCAGCCATTACTTTTGTGCTGTCATCAGGGTGTTCTTGATTTAACAAAAAAGTTAAAAAAACAAAAAGGTTTTGCATTACATTCACTTTTATGAATGTTAAGCTATCATCCATGCATCTGTTGTGGTAACAACACTTTTAAAATATTTGCAGAAGCTGGTGCTACTTGTATTATCCTGGGCTGTCATATACATCACTGGGTTGGTTTTGCACAGCCTCGTGCTGCAGTTTCTTGATGAAAGATCCTGGACCAGTGCTGGAGGCAGTGCCTTATAAAGCCAGACCCTCACTCGAGCAGATTAGAGCACAGTGCATTTAAAGCTAAATATAGAAGAAGGCATATCCTGTCTTCCTAGTAATTAACTATTCAAGAGTCACTTCTGTTGCATTGAACATCTAGTCATTAAATCTGCCACAAGTGGTGAGTCTTACTTTAACTGGTTTTTTTTTTAAATTTTGTTCCCAGCTGTCTTAGAGGACATATTTTATATTCACAGTTAAAATTGATAGTCAAGCTTCAGGTGCATGCAACTCTTCTTGCAGTTTAAAAATGCACTGCATCAAAGGAAAGGCGAAATCTGGTGCTAGAAATTTAGCATATGCATTTCTGTCTGTTATAGAAATGGGGAAATGGTACCAGTATGGCTGCATTGAAGGCTTTTGTGTGTTTATTAAGGAAGTGGGCACTGTCAGTCTCAGCCTGACAGAATGTTTGTGCTCTGGAAGAGCTGTGATAAGCAGGAAGATTAATTCTTACCTGCTGTGTGGCTCACTTGACAGTTTCTTTCCCAACCTCATGGGCTCCTCCTGCCATCTCTTGAACGAACATTTTCAGACCCAGAACAAGGCATAAGGTGTGCAGATCAAGCATAAAAACAAATCAGAGACACCTGGACAAATGTTATAGATCAGTCTCTACAAATAATTGAAGGTCAGAAAGACAAACCAGATAAGTATGTCAAATCTAGGCCATCACTGGCTAAAAGCTGGGCTGTTGCTTATCCCTGTAGACTGCTAGATTATCTGCCTAATTAATTTGTAAAGCACCTCCTGTTCTCTGCCATGGAAACAGCTCGGGGGGGAAAGAGCCTTTTGGGCTCTACTGTGAAGGGAGGCTTGGATCCTACAGCACTTTAAAAGATTCCATGATACTGTGGCTTGCCACATTCAACTCTCTTTGCAGATGAGCAAATAATTTTTACAGAAGGCTATTTAGTATTGCAGTTGTTTTGAAATGCTCCTTGGTCTGTTACAACTGCAGCTTTAAATCTCAGCAATAAATCTGAACTTCTCAGTTTGACTGCTTGTTACATCTTTGTTTTTATGACTTGCAGGAAGCAAACTCTGTCTTGACTCTGAACTTTACTGGCTATTTCCAGTGTGTGTGGGCAGTTTTTGACTGTGGATAAGGGATAAACCTACACTAGAAAGCAGTGGTTTGTCAAGTTAAACATTTGAAATACTGCAGAAATGGCCAGCTATGGATGCTTCAGCTGGAAGCAGAGTCTGGCAAGTGGTAACATGTTGTATAGCTGGTGCACTGTTAACAGAGTTAAATGAACTTTGAGGAGTAGGGGAGCATTTCTTGGGTAGTAATGTGTAATTGACAGCGTCTTTCTAGCCATGGAGCTTGAATTTCTTTCCATTCATGGTAGGAAGAACTGTTGGCAAGTGTATGTACTTTTGAACTAGACCTGTGGAGTCTACAATGAAGAAATAGAAATAATACAGATTTTTTTAAAACCAAAGTTATTAGATGAACATGTTCAAAGTCTTGAAAGGAAGGCTTAATTCTGGACAAGCAAATCATACATAACAGTGTCCTAATGACATGCAGGGTATGATATAGGTGGCCTCTGAGTCTTAGGGCTGGCCCTTGCTGTCGACAGGACACGGGGATGACTCATGATGATTTGTGCATGCAGCAAAGCTTCCTTTTATTGACTGCTGTTTGCATTCAGCTCTTGGTTTAGCAGCTCTTTGCGGAAACTGTGTCTGTGTAATTAAACTGATTATATCCAAAGCTGAAAAATAGTTTTGTTTGTATAAAATGGCATTAATATGTTATCACTTCTCAAATTTTTTGACATTGTGTGTCGAGATTTGCTATTGGGATTTGATGGTTAAAACATTGGCATTGTGGTTAGACCACAAAGTCATGTCTTTAGTGGAACAGTATGTATAGCCTGTGGATCCATCTGCCTGCTGAACATTCCAGAGGGATGTTCACAGAGACCTGTGCCATGAAGAGCCCCACCAGATGGTCCTCAGGCCTCTGCCCTGGTGGCTTCTGTGCCCCCAGCATCCCCATGAGCTGAGTGGGCTGTGGTGCTGTACCCCTGCCAGAGAAGTACGGACAGAGGCTCCATCACCTTTCTGTACAGGTTTGAACCTTCAGGGCTTTTTGCAGAGATGCCAAGAGCTAGGTTTTGGGAGAAGCACATCTTGTCAAAGTCATTCTTGGATTGTAGTGCCCTTCATCTTTAAGATAATGTGAATTGGTCTTTGAATATGTGTCAAGAACTCCTCTTGTCCTTTCACATGTTAGGATTTTACTACAATGAGTGTTTATTTTGCCTTTGGATTAAACTGTTATCTGTAAATACCAGAGTAAAAATATTTTTTCCTTTTTTCCTTTCTCCAGAAATTTTATGAATAAGAATCAGAAGCCGGTGCTAACAGGCCAGCGGTTCAAAACTAGGAAGAGGGGTAGGTTACATTTCTTACTTTATTTTCTTCTTTGATAAAATGACTATAAACAGAGCAGATAGTTTAAAGTTCAAAAATATTAAGGTTTTTCCCCCCTTCTATTCAGTCATGCTAAGATTGCAGTTGTTGTTTTTATTATTTTCATTGTATATCTCAGGGGTTTATTTAAAATCTGTGTTTATTAGCTATGAAGTCTTAAGTTAAAAATCGGATTCTAACTGAGTTTACAATATATTTGCATATGAGGATGAACACTTACTAGGTGTTTGTTTTGTGTTCTTCTTAAGGTGTTCTTTTCAACTAAGAAAGCAAAATATGACCTTCTGATTAAAGATTGTGTAAAGAAAATTATCTGACTCTTTTGGTTTTGATCTCTGTTTTTATTTCTTTGACTCAAATGAATGCCATGTCTATAAAGTAATCTTTCATATCTAGAAAGGAATTGTCTCACCTTCCTTCTCCATGACATGGTCAGATCATCTCATTGGCCCTACTTTCTGTAACAACAGAGCTCAGAAAGCTCCTTTATCACAGATACTTCCTTCTCCCGTGTTTGTGTAATCTTTGTTAAAATAAAACAATTACCATTGAGTGAGTCCTGTTTTACTCATTGTGGTACTGATTTTCTGTAAACATGTTCAACACTCTTTCCTTATGTACAATAAGCATCAGTTTTTTAAAACAGCTGAGTGGAGCTGATTATACTGGTTATCCAGGTATTCTGTACAGTGGGTGTCGTCTTAACCTGTTTGCTGGTACTATACTCCAGAGTTCATTCGTCATGTTTTAGGTGGCTGAGATAAATGCCCAACAATTTGAGGCAGAGAGCGAAAACATGTGTAATAAATGAATTTATCTCCCCCCCCACCAAAAAAAAGTCTGGTCTGTGGAAAGAAAGCTCAGATTTTCTGCTGGTGCAATAGCAGGTTATGATTATTTCAGCAGACATGGGTAGGCTTCCTGTCTGTCATGAAACAGACTTTTCCTATCTTGACTTCCCTGTTTCTGATCAAAAGCTAACACCTTGTTTTAATGTCTTATGACAGAAAATATAAATAAGAGCATTTTTCTTAGTGTGGATGAGAGAAACAAAAAGAGTTGGAAACCTTTCTCAGAAAATTGCAAATTCTATCACGAGTCTGAAGAGCTGAGTGAACAAGTGTTGAGATCTAGGATGATCACGAAACTAGGATGAGAATTGCAAAATAATTTGGTTTCAGTCATGTTAAAAGGCAGTACCAGCTTTCTTTCATCTTTCCTCCCTTGCAGCCGGCACTTTTTCAGTTTGTTTGACTGGTGCAGTCTCTTAAATGCAAAGTGTATTTTCTATGGTGCACGTACAACGTTTGTTTTTATTTATTTATAAAGGAAACAAGTATTGTTTGTTATAAATGTCACAATGCTTCAGTAATTAATGGGATTAACTTTCCATCAGCATGGTCCAGAGCATTATGCAGTAGGAGCTGTACATTGCATTAACATAGACGTAGCTAGAGGAGTGGAATTAACAATCCCTAAAGAAATACGTCTGTCAGACCCACCAGTGAAAGCAATGAGACATGCACGCTTCTAGATTGATCCTGTGTATTTTTCAGTCTAGGTCACTCAGTTGTAGTACATAGGTTATTTGATAAAATTGTCTCAGAAAACATGCCCTTTCTCATGAAGGCTTTCAGCCCATGTTTTGTACTGTGGCATAATGGGTCTTAATACAGATTTGATCTTTGACTCCTATTTAATACAAGCAGTAATTAGAATAAATAAAGAGATTTGATTTGTGTTTCAGTGCCTATCCCTTAGATATCTGTTACAGTGATTGGGAGTGGCACTACATAACTCATCGACTACATGGAAGAAGCAAAAGACACAGTGGGGAGTCTGAAAGATTGTGGGGTTGGTTTTTGGTTGGCTTTTTTGAGAGAGATTACTTAAATGGAATTGTGAATATTACATTAATATAGAAATTTTAACATGCAAACACTAGTTTTTCTGCTCAAAGTGTAAAATCTCTTCTTCAAACATGGTGGGGATCATGGTTGCCTTAATATTTGAATATCCTGCTTAGAACATTGTAGATACTTGTTTCTTTCTAGAAGCAGAGGGGTTGAGGAAGAGAAATGACTTCCAAATATGTTTATTCCCCTCTGTTTGCATATACTTTGTATCACAGCAGTGTCACAGACTATTATGTTTTGAACTTAGACTAGAAGATAGAGTAGGGGGTTTTTATGATGACTTTCAGCTATCAGCGGGTCCAGAGATGTCACCCAGGTAGGACAGAGTGCAGTGGCTGTGGTTTGACCATGGCATTTCAGGTGTCAGAGACTGTTCTGTTGTGTGTAACAGGCAGGCAGGTAGTAGGGTCTGAAACACAAAAACGCTTGGGACAGGAAGCTGGTTGAGAGATGACAGCTTGTTTTTACCAGTTGACTTCTGCCCCGTGATACTCCTTTTTCCCTTCTGCAGCTCCCTAGAGCACTGCCATATGGGGAGACAGTGTCTAAAATATTTTTGAGAGAGGATCATGAAGGAAGAGGTTGTAAATCCCACTGTTTGCAGTTCTATTAGTTGACCAAATAAAAGGAATAAGCCTTACCTCCAAAATACATAGTGGCAGACATGACAATCACTTAAAAAAGATTTGAAGGAAGAATTGTGTTGTTAAGGGAAGAACCTTGCAAGGGAAGGAGGTATCTTGCAGTTGCATATCAAGTTTTTAGCAATTTGGGCAAAGAAAATAGTTTTGTTCGTTATCCTTATAATCTCTGTACTTGTTGAATACAGCTTTTTTTGTGAGGATAAGCAGTAGTTGGCATCTGGCCAGTATTTGTGTTTGTGGAGCAGATACATGGGATGTGGACTGCATTGACTGCATGCATGCATGCATGCAAAGTGATGTGTTTGTGTGTTCTGAAATGGAAGAGGAAGAAATAGGAGTAGAAAAAGTGCCAGTAGATAGTAAGGAAAATTTATGTATCCAGACAGTTGACAGATACCTACAGGACAGAAAGCTTCCCGAAGGATTAACAGGAACAAACACATTGTCTGAAGTAAGCTGACAGGCAATATCTGATACCTAAGTTTGTTGCCATGGTATAGATAACATAGGATTAATATATGCTAAAAATATGGTGCAAAATTATGCCTAATACTTTCTTTCAGGAAGAAAATTATCTAGTAAAATGTCACCATGAACACCTAACATGAAGTAAGAAGAGGGGCCAAATAAGGCGTCTTTTTTCTCCCACAGAACACAGCTGTGGACCTTGTGCTGAGGGCTTGAAATTAATTCTTAAAGGAGAGGGATATAAATGTACTTTGTGATTTTCTTAGAAACAAAAGAAAGGATATAAGGATCTGGGAACACGGTGAAAATGAAAAGCTGTCTATAGCACTGCTGTATTGGATATTGTGTGCATCACATCTGCAATCTACACCTGCCTCTGCTAGCCTGTGATTGGAGCTGTGCTTGTTTAGTAATTGTGTGCTTGACAGCTCAACATACTGTCACCCCTTCTTGATGATGGCTTCTTACTCATCCTCTTGTACTACATCAGCATATTCCTCTTCAGTACATTAGCCTGGTAGGAAAATGTTTGAGGAAAATGATTTATAATTTTTCATGCAGTGAGTTCTCCTCCTGTGTAAAATTTTTAGGTTGTGATAGACAAGAATATAGTAGGGTACTACAGATGAGGGGAGGACTTCTGGGGCAGGAGAAGAATATTTAAAAGAGTTTATATTAATCATGGTGTTTGTACTGAGAACTGTGTACCTGCCTATGATACCAAGCATATAGCACCTTTCAATTTAAAACATTTGAAAAAATAGGAGTAGTTATTTTAATTCCTCTCTTAAGACAGATCTCAGTCTTCTTGCTGGTTGATGTATCACTGAACTTATTTTTTTTTACCTTGCAAGTAATAGATACTTACTTGGTAATCCAGAAGAGAGTAATTATGCTCGGATACCTGTTTATGGGCGGAACTGTGTTTCCTGTGTGCAAATAAAACTGCCTGAAGTACACATACTGAAGTACTTACACTTCAGTAAAGGACTCGTTTGCTTGGGGGTTGGTTGGTTGCTTTTTTCCTTATTTTGGGTTGGTTTTTGTACTTCAAGATGGAAGAGAGCTGCGACTGAATATTTGGTAATAGATCTGATTACTTAGATGGGATTCCAGTAGTATGCTTCTCTGTAGGCATTCCCCCAGAGCAAAGGTGGCATGTTCTTCCATTTCCCTGGTCAACCCTCTTTGATTTGTCTACCATGAACATGCCCTGCAGATATGAGAAGTGATCACTCAACTGGTAAACTCCAGATTTTCATCACAGTTGAAGTGAAGGTAACACAGCTGAGAGCCTGTATGTCTTCAAGGTCTGGTGTGAAGTGAAACCCTGGAAGAAATGATTTGCAGTCCAGAGAAGGGGCATATTAAGTAGTGCATTGGATGATGAGAGTGTAGTGGGGAGAATCTAGGCTGGCACTATGGTTGTGTGCATCACTTCAGGATGAGCTGAGTTAGGTTTCATAAGCATATATCTGGATGTCCATGGAGTTGAGTAATCCTTAGCTTTGGTCTGAGGAGGTCAGAGTTTGGGGGATAGGGAAGCAATCCACGTGGAGATGGGAAGTAGACTCAGTGAGTCACTAAAAGCTAGGCATAACAGGGATTTCTGGAAAATATGGGTATGCTACAGTTTTCCAGTGCTTCGTGCTTGACAGACAGCCTTTGGCAGTTGGCTGTGTGCTGACAGGCTCCTTGGAAGGACAGGTTGACTAGCCACCTGAGCTTCCCAGTGGCCTGGGAGTGGAAGGGACAGCTTTGTGCCTTCCAGGTATGATTGTTATGGATGAAGAGGATGTGTTGGAAGTAGTGGAGAATGTGCAAATGATGTATTGAGGACGGTAAAATGAGCACATCCCAGGTACATGCAGGGAAACAAGGAGAGAGAAAGTCTTTTGTTATTGGAAATAAAAAAGTTAATAAAAGTAGGAATTGTGTGTAAAATAGTTATTGCCATAAGACTACTGTGGCAGGAGGAAAGAGGTAGGAGAAGAAAGACTGTTAGAAAGCAAGGTCTCTTGGTTAATGGCTGGGATGAAAAGCTGCACTGAGTAGCAGGGAACAGAAGCTTGCAGCTAGAGGATATGTAAAGGCCAGAACCTCTTGCTACAAAAAGTCTGCAAGAGTTGAAGCTGCTGTGTTTCAGACTGTATTAGCACATGTTTAGACAGGAATTTAACCAATCCTGATTTATCTTAGTAAAAATCTTTGGATTGATCCCCTGGATATAACATTTGCAGGTTTTTTAGGAGCTTATATCAGTATTTGTGTCAGCAGGTGATAGCAAACGTGGGTTTTGAGTGCACAGAACAGCTCGCAGTTTTGTTTCTGAAGTTCAGAGTTGTTTGGACAGTAACAGGTATTTCATATGTGCCCATATATAAAGCTGGGACCTGTTTTCTTAAGAAGCTTCAAGTGTCTGTGGTGAGCTGTTAACAGACTGCATGAAAAGGCAGCAGGAGGTATGGGTAAGTCTACCTAGATCTATCTGAAGGTTGCAGTTACGTCTGTTGTGATTAATGACATTGACAGAGATGTTGTCTCAGGGTCAGACTGTGCCTTAATCAAGTTCAACAAGAGACAGCTGTAGAAAATGCAGTGTGAACTCTGTGTTTCTGTGTTCCTATTGCTGCTTAGGTCTGTGAATATGAAATATAAATTCTTGGTTACACTGTGTTGCCAGGTCCTAAATGTTTATGCAAAACTAGTTTTATTAGTACCTTGATCTCTTTTTCTGAAGACTTGTCTTTTTGAAAACATTTTAGCTGTGTGGCCGTATTTAAAGAAAAATAACAAGAAATGATAAACTCAGTGTTCCCACAGTGACTATGTACAGATAGCTGACATTCCCTTCATTCTGCTCTCAGATTTAGCAATGCACAGTGATACACGTATGATAATCCCTTTGTGAAGAGTATGAAATTTGAAAACAATTTCAAGTTGCTTTTCCTCTCCTTTATGTATTTATTCTGATATGTTTGTGTGTTTTGGTGTTGTGAGATGAGAACATTTGGTGTTGAGATGAGAAGAGGGAAGCAAGGGTAAACACTGCAGAATTTCCAGAGGCGATACAAGCCAAACAAACAAACTTCTGATGTGGTGACCGGAATGAGAAGAATATATTTAGGTGCCATGGTCATTTCAATTGCTGACTGATGCAGGATTTTAACAGGAAGTTTAAAAACTGGCTCTCTCCTTTATTTCTTTCAGATGAAAAGGAGAAATTTGAACCCACAGTCTTCAGGGATACGATTGTCCAAGGCCTCAATGAAGCTGGAAATGACCTGGAAGCTATAGCCAAGTTTCTGGATGCAGCAGGCTCACGGCTCGATTATCGCCGCTATGCTGACACACTCTTTGATATTTTGGTAGCTGGCAGCATGTTAGGTAACCTGCAGAGTATCTGAAAGAGAATTTAGATGATCAGCCTTGTTTGACTCTTTTAAGATGCTCTATTTCTTTACAGTGGAAATTATAACCTGTTTTACAATTTCACTTGTCTAGATGCTGCTCGCATCTTGTATCACAGCACTGTTTGTTGTGCAGTAACACCCCTGCACTTGATGGATAGTGCTCTGAGAACCCTTCAGTCTGAGCTAAACCAGTGTGTAATTGCAATAGTAAAGAAAATGAGAGATGCAGTAACTAGAGGAGACAGAGGGCCTTATTGTCATAAGAATATGCAATACAGCACTCCAGTTATTAGCTGCTGCAAATCTTGCTTTGGAGATGTTGCAGCAAAGGCTGAGAGAAGAATTGAAGGATAATAAGGAGTGCTTTATGGATATTCATGGGACATTTCTCCCAGGTATCAGTGGCAGCTTCGGCAAAAACATGCCCTTCATCTTCCTCTGTATTTTGAATAAGTGGGTTCGACTCCTGCTTCCTGCTCTTTGGTATGTAAGAAGGAAAGATGTTTTTGTAAGATTTGAGATAATGCAGGAAACAAAAGCTAGTGGAAATATGTAGGAAAAAACTCTCAACAAAATAAGCCAGTGTTCTGAATATTTACATGAGCCTCGTAAGCATTAGAGGGGTTAGTAGGGTGTTCCAAGTCCTCAGATTACTAACAGAGTGCTAATACTTTTCTCTTTGGAAAGGATTTTCATTATTGTAATGTTTAAAGTAGTAGTTAAAATATGCACAAGGGTTGTGCTCCAGCAAGTACTTACTGTGTTCTCAAAATGAGCTGATTCCTCAGTGTGAACTGAATCAGTCAGTCCTGTAGGGTCTGTATGATCTAAGGTGCAGCATATTGGCCAGGTGTCCCTTCTGTCAAGTGCCAGCACACCTCAGCAAAGCTTGGTCTCTCTCTGTTCCTCCCTTTCCTCTTTTAACTCCTACCCTGGTCTTTTACCTCAGTGATACTGACATAAGACTTCCTAGACTTAGTAAATCTCACATATAGAACATGCTCTAAAGTAAGAAATTATTCCCTGCCCTTTTTTTGACTTTATTTTAGCTCCTGGAGGCACACGTATAGATGACAACGATAAGACCAAGATGACCAACCACTGTGTATTTTTTGCAGATGAAGATCATGATGCCATCCGAAATTATGCTCAGGTCAGTAGAGGCTTAGTTGATTATTGTTTTCCATTTACTTATCAAAAGGGATTACAGTGGAACATCTGCAGACTGTCTAGGCTGTGGTAGGCTAGTTACGGGCCAATTGAAAATCCAGTTAATGAATAATTTGTTCTAACCTATACATTTTAAGCAAGAAAATAGAATGTCTAAGTTAATTTGATCACAGTTGGCAATGCTTTCTTTTACAGAAAGCAGTTTTTCTTATCTTAGTCTGCTGTTGGTTGAGTCTATTTCTAGACACCACATTTATTTTTGTTGACCTTTTCTGTATGTAGATTGAAAGATTTGTATAAGTATATCTTTAGAAATGGAGGAACTGTATCAGAAATACAGCTTGTATCAGCAGTAGGGTGGCCAGCAGGACCAGGGCAGTGATTGTTCCTCTGTACTTGGCACTGGTGAGGCCTCACCTCAAATCCTGTGTTTAGTTCTGGACCCCTCACTACAAGAAAGACATTGAGAAGACAGAGCATGTCCAAAGAAGGACAACAGTGAAGGGTCTGGAGCACAAGTCTTAGGAGGAATGGTGAAGGAGCTCGGGTTGTTTAGCCTGAAGAAAATGAGGTTCAGGGGTGACCTTACTGCTCTATACAACTACCTGAAAGAAGGGTGTAGCCACATGTAGGTCAGCCTCTTCTCCAAGGTAGCAAATGACAAGGCAAGAAGAAATGGCCTTAAGTTGTGCCAGGGGAGGATTAGATGGATATTAGGAAAAATTTCTTCACTGAAAGTATTGTCAAACGTTACAGTAGAGTGCCCGGGGAAGTGGTGAAGTCACCATCCTTGGAGGTATTTAAAAGATGTATAGAGATGGTGCTGAGGGACGTGGTTTAGTGGGACTTGCAAGTGCTGTGTTAACAGTTGGACTCGATAATCTTAAAGGTATTTTCCAACCTAAACAATTCTGTGAAGTATAAAAATGACAAAAATTATAAAACTCCCGCCTCCAACCTTTCGTTGTATAACTAGTTAGGAATTGGACATATATTCCAAGAGCTTTCACTTCTCCTACATATGTGATATGTAATTTCTTCTTGCAGGAATAAGGCTTGTACAAATAGGCCTATGTGAAATTAACACAAAAAAAGCAATGAAGCCTAAAGCATTCTTGACAAGAAGCTAGCTACTTAATGCAAGATAATGATCATATGAGAAAGTACAGTAAGAATTCTATGAAAAGTTCAAATCCAACATTCAATTCTGGATACAAGTAGGATTGCATGAAAATGCAATACCATTGCAGCTCCCATATGTTAAAAATATTTTGTTAATTAAGTAGTATATATGTCTTTTAAAATAACTGGTTGTTATTGGAATGCTGGAGACAGCAAGTAAAAGCATAAAAGCCACTGTCCCTGCTAAGGTGTCTAGGGTGGCAAGTTGCTGCAAAGGTGCAGGGCTGATTTAAAGGCTGTTGTGATCAAAATCTGCGTCAGTAACAAATGTTTGCTTAATAGCAGAAATCTCTGTTAAAAACATATCTCTGATAATCTAAAGAAGTTAAATATACTAGTTTTTGGAAAAAGGTGCAATATTTTGCATGCATCAGCTTTATCATTTCTTAAAACAGGAAAGTCTCTGTTACTGGTAAAAGCATTGATTCTGTCTTCTTGATTTTTAGTATTTTAATGGTTATGTAAGAAAAATTGGCAATACCAGTCCTCCAAGGAGAAATTTAACTTTAAAGCAGAAGCGTGCGTATTGAAAAATGGAAAGGAAGGCTTCACTTCAGAATTTGAAGCAGTGGAATTTTCAGTGTATTCTCTGCATTTCAAACCAAAAGCCACCAAAATAAGTCAACATTTTGTAATAAATGCCTGAAGTGATATGTCCTTTAATGACCTTGCCAGTTTTTTTTTTCACGCATAATGGAAAATAGAGTTCTTAATCTATTATCAAAAAGTGGAGTTAATCTAAAATAGTGTTTAGAACTTTCTTATCTAGAAGGTAACTTCTTATTCTGACTCCCAAATGAACCAGTAGCATGGGGGTTTTTGTGGATTTAGTCATGGAAACAATTACAAGAGTGAAAACTCTTCAAGTAAAAAGACTAAAGCTAGTGTTTATATTTTAGCAGATTATTTGCATATGACGTGTACTTCTATCATTTACAAGGGGTTATGAAAATATACAAAATTTTGTTTGGAAAGTTGAACAATTCTGAGACAAAACGCTACCATTTAGAGTGTTTTGAATGTATTTTATTTTCTGAAAAGTGAATTGAAACTTTCTACACTTAATTCACCCCTCATCCAGTGTGGCAATGATGTCATTTGTTCCCTACATAAACCTTTTTACTTCTGACAGTGAGTCATATGTTTTGTGCCTTTGTACAGTTGTGTGAGCAATTATTTGTTTATTTAATTTCTTATCTCTTCCTTCTTGACCTTGACTGGACTCTGCACCTGTGCTGGTTCTATGATGGGAAACAAATGATGAAAACCGGAGAACAAGTGTTTCCAGTAACATAATCGTTGTAAAAGCTTTGTCAAATGTTTTTGCTCTTTCCTTGGCCAGTAGTGTGTTTTGTTGTAAACGTTTATGTTAGTCGACTTGCAAAGATGATACTGCGTCTGCTGAAGATGCCTGGCATCCTGATGGCCTCACTCTGTCAGCCTGAGCTGACAGCTTCTGCAGAGCTGCACTGCCAGGGGAAGGGTGCAGAGTTAACCTTCTCCTACTCTCCCTTGCTTTTGATGTATGGATGGGATGAAAAGTGGAGTAGGAATAAAATATTGAGAAATGCAAAACGAGACTCAAACTGCAGTAAACTCTCTGATTCAAGCATTGCTCTGTGAAGCAAGAATCACAAAACTTGTGTTTTTCCACTTGTGAGCAAACTGATAGAGAAGGATGTTGCATGGTCTCCATGAGGCAGACAACGCAACAGATAACTGCAGAAATGCAATTCTGCAAGCTGCCTATTTCATGGAAACATGTCTAAAGGAACTGTGCAGTGGAATATTAGAAGGTGAGAAGCCAGCAGTGCTTTCCACATTTTCTTTCCTGCTGTGGAGACAGTAAAAAGAAAAAAATGTCTTGTCATGAATTAGTTAAAGATACTCTTTATGGATTCAGTAGTGGCAGTCTTGTTTCCCTGTTCCTTTTTTTGTAAAGAAAGGTGACTGCAATTGTTACACTTTTTAAGTTAATTTGTGTTTATCTTTAGGTCTTCAATAAACTTATCAGGAGATACAAATATCTGGAGAAAGCATTTGAAGATGAAATTAAAAAGGTAATGATGGCAGTCTTTCCTGGAATGTTAGTATTTTTTACCCTATGTCTAATATAATTGTATATGTACAAATGTGGCACTGTTAGGTATTTTATCTAACTCTACTAGAAAAGAGGATGGAATCTACAGAAGGGAGCTTTACTCTGCAAATTTAGCTCTGTGAGAATACTGGAGGCAGCTCAATGTAGAATAATTCTGAATCAGTGATCTCTTTGGTTGGTCTGACCAGACTTACCTTCTTATTCCAGGCTTCTTTTTTGCAGAACTTTGATATGCTTTGGGGTATAGTTCTTAAAGAGAGGTGGTGTTACTGTCCTGCTAATAGAACAGCTCTCTGTGGTTTTTTTTCCAAAGAGTAAATACAAATGTGCTGTGCAGAATGTCATTTGTTGTATGAGTATTAAACCACTTCTGCATTGTGGAATGAATTCTAACTACAAGCTTTTTGCATTTGAGGCCACAGATACGTGCAAGAGAAAGTCTCACCAGTGGCAGAGTGCTCAGGATTTGCCTGTTAGATTGTAGTGTATATTGTTTGTTTTGTGATACTGGATTCTAAGGAGAGAGGAGAACCAGGGTAGAAGTGTTTGAAAAACAAAATTCAGATTTATTTTGTCTATTTTGAGTTCCTAGTAACAGATGTAAATATCTTTTTCTAATGGCCCAAACAAGTAATAAACACTGTACTGTGCTGTAACTTAACCAGCATGTTGATAATGGCAAAACCTGTCCTGTGACTAAAATACCGTGTTTTCAAAACATAAAAGTGTGTTTCCATATTATTTAGACATTAGAAAAATTGTTGTAAGGGTCAAATGAGGGCATGCTTGGAGCATGATGCCTCGCCACCATGTCTTGTGGCTGAATAAATTTGTCTCTGATTTATGCATTCTTTCTCATATAGGAAATTATTTTTACACTTGTGGCCAGCATGCCTATCAACTGATGCTGATTACTCAGTACATCATTCCAAAGACCTAAATTTACCTCTATCCCCACACAAATCTAATGTTCCTGCTGTTAATTACTATAATCACTGACATGAGAAGCGCTGACTCACAGCATTCAAGTTTCAGAGAGTGTTCAGCATATTAAGCAAATGCCATGTCAATTCAAGCCGCCTCCTCCCTCTTCTGTAACTTGCTTGGTTTTGAATCCTCTAAGATTCTAAAAATTCACTTTGCACACTTAGTGAGAAAATGAGACTGCGGTTAATACATAATAATTTAAATCTTCAGTTGAGGAACAGGTGCCTCTGATGTGAAGTTTAGCCATATGCCAGCTTGAAAGAAAGCAGTATTTTGAGGTGCAGTATGACTGGAGCCATGCTACTCTTTTAAAGCCATTGGAAACATCCTCACCCTGGCAGTGTGGGATCAGAGTGGGCTTGTTCACCTTGCAGACTGCAAGCCTCAATTTTATGTACATGCTTTTTGTGTAGCGTTCAGTGTCAGATTCCATCTTGTATGACAAATCACAAGATGAGGTTTGCATAGTGGCCCTAGGCTAAGGGGAAATTTTTCCATCTACCCTTCGTTCACCATCCATGGTGCTGATGAGAATCTTGGTGTGGCTTCTGGGGGTGCTGGGTGTGCTCTCTTCCTTGGTTAATGCAGTTTATTAGAGAACTAGAAACTAAGAAGGTGATTGTGAAGGTGTTTGGGCCTGTATTGCACCTGCACTGCTATTGCCCTTAAAACCCTTGAGACTATTGTAGGTGTCTTTTGATTAGCTTCTCTGTCCTTCTGCTTAGGTGAACTCACCAAATGACCATATTCTCACTGATGAGTCTGCTGGGTTTTTAACTAATCCTTTAGCCCCTGTGTGCTGTAATGTGTGCAGGAGTAGCTGCCCATAGAGGGTCAGCAGATAGATACATTCATATTTTTAAAAGATGTTTCTGCAAGATCAAGTAGTTCAAAGACTACTGCAGTTAGTGGTGGTTAGAAATGCAAGTGAGCAATTCCTTGATGTTTTTTCATGGGTCACTGCCCCAGCAATCAAAGTGATTTTTCTGGCAGACTCATTAGGCAGATAGAGCACTTGGGGGAAAAGTAGCTCTTCTTGCAGAAAAAGGCATGATAAAACAACCAAGGCAATACCAGCAGTTTCACTCTGAAGAAGCAGATGGTGTCAGGGGGACTTCTCTTTCAAGAGAGATTATCTTAAACAGAAGTATTTGCACAAGTATTTGTCTTCTAGGTCATAACTTTGTCATTAGGACATTCTCCTTTTTGTCTGCTTCTAGCTTTCAGATGTTTCATTTCTTAACTCTTTCCCCCCAAAATTGCCAATTATTTTTTCTAATGGCATGCAAACCATATCTCTAAAGTTTTACATGTGAATTGTTTTGTGCAAGTGGTTTCAACAGAAGACAAAGATATTTAAATGGATTGCTCACTTGGTGTTTTTTGATGTAGGCAGCTTAAGTTCATATGTGCATGGCCCAGTATACTGGCTTAGACCTATGACAACATTTTGCAGTAATTTCAGTAAAAATCGTAGTTCCAAATTTGTGTTCGTCTTCCTCTATGTATGTGTTTTTGTTTAGGTCAGTGGATGAAGAATGCAATGTTATCTGTATTTATAGTGTGTTTGCATGTTTGAGTATGTAGGTTCTCTATAGGTTTTTAATTATCAACATTGGGGTAAAGTACAGGTAAATGTTACTGAGTTACGTGCACAAGTCTGAAGTACTGAGAGATGTGATCTTCTGTATTCATATTCCTGTTTTCCTAATGAAAGAACCATTAATCAAGATAGGAATTAGGAAATAAGAGGGAGAATAACATTCTGAAATCAAATGGGGAGTAAAGAGAGATGCTTTAAGTCATCTAAATGAAAGGCAAGAATCAGTGTTAAGGCATGACCTTCTCCATTGCTGACAGTTTAGTGCTGTCTACAGATGTGACAAAATGTCAGCAACGGGCCAGTTCAGATAATAAAGATATAAAAAGACACCACACTCCCTGTGTGGGTAGAGTTCCTTAATTTTCACTATTAAGACTTCCAGATCACAAGAGGAGAGCAGAAGTGTTTCTTGTGTGCTTTTTAATGTTGCATGTGTGTCTTTACTTGTGCTTGTCTTTTATGCCCAAAATTTGCATTTAAAAGACAAAAATAGCATGGAACAGCACATTAGGTCTGGTCTTGTGCTTGTTAGGCATTCTGAACTCCTACTTAAATAGGTTGGAGTACTTTTAGCTATAATAAAAATACAAAATTGTGAGCCAGGACTGTGCTTTTTATGCCTGGAATGAATCTGTATCTCTAATGAAAGCAGTAATGTCCGTGCTTGGCTAACAGCAGGGAAGCATCAGCTTAGAGAACATTCCGTGGGTGATTGGGTACTATTCTGAAGTGACGTGGACATTTTGTGACTTCCCTGCTGAGGTTTGTAATCATGATGGTAAAAGAAGAGCTCTTAAAGTAATCAACAATAAAAATCTGAAATAACAACTTTGGACTGAATTTTTTCATATTTTTCATGTTTTAAAAATGGGTTTATGAAGGGTTTTGTTTCCTCCTATCAACCAGTCTTCCCCTAAATTAGACTGTGTTTCACAATTGCTTGAAAATATAGAATAATATGCTCAAACAGCAGAAAATGACAAATCTTAAGTTTGAACTGCTTTTAAAAAATACTGGTAAAACAAAATCTATGCTAGTAGCACCAACAGTACATTAAGTAGTGAGAAATGTATAGAAGGTGAGAGTGCTGGTCAAAACATTGCACAGTGGCGTGCAGTTCAAGAACACCAGAAACCATGCTAAGAGCACATTTCAGAGGAAAGGGAAGAAGACAAGGCTGCAAACTGTACAGATGTAATTTCAGACATTCCAGAACAGTTGGACAAATACAGATTTGTCAAAACTAGAGTTGATACATTTTTGAATGTCCTTCTCATAGAATCTGTCTCCATCTTGTACTGTGTAACTCTGGCTTTGCAGATGGATTTCCTGATGTCGTTGCTTTCCTAACTCAAATCTGACATGAATGGGTGTAACTGTTTATGATCTACACATTAGTGACAAGACCTGATGGAGGTTACAGCTCAGAAGTATGTCAAAATCTGGTTTGTTATATTAAAGTAGTCAGTGTGGCCACTTTCTAATCAAAAGCCTCATCTATTATATAGAAGCAAAAGAAAAAAGAGTTAAGTAGGCTACACAGAAATCTGAAGCTGTTTCCTCTTTCTTAACAGTCTCAATACTTACAGAAAAGAGTAAATGGTCTAATTCTGATTTTTTTTTCTTGTGCAGATCTCAGTTTAGTACATTGTTGTTGATAAAGCTCATATAAAGAAAGCTTTAAATCCCCAGACTTCCATTTTACACTAGACTTATATTGAAATTCTGTAAAAATATTGTCAGCCTTCCCATTAAATGTGGCCCTGGAGTTTCTTTACCTGCACCATTATATACACCAGTTAGTTGCTGCATTTGGAAATACAGTGCACAACTTGTTTCTCATTCATATATTTAGAAATAATAATTCTGTTCTTCTACATTCTGTTTTCATACATTTTTTTGGTTGAGTCAGTTTGTTGAAATAGTCTTACACCTTGAGATTTTATAGTTTCATAATTTTTCTTCTAAGCTAAAAGTGTATGTTGCAATCATTTGGTTGAAGCCTGCTGAAAAAAAACCTCATGATTTGTCTGTGACTAAATCAGTTAGGCCTGTGTAAGCTGTAATTTAAAGCTGATGTTATTATGTAAGTACTGTCATATGAATGAGGTTTTTCTCAGTTCTGTTAATAAAACACTGCATGAGTTTAATAACGTATTAGTTATCTGGATTTTTAAAATATCGCTGCATTCAGAAAGCTTTACAGTTAATGATAAGCTACATAGGTATCTTGGAGATCTCTCACTGTCCATGGTAACAAACAAGCACAAGGACAGCTGTGATATTCTGTCCCTTTCTATAGGTAGAATATGGTAATTAAGAAATATGCATAACATGAAAGCCTGGTGGGAATTTTCCATCAAAACAAGCTGTTTTGCTTTCATTGCATCTGTTGCTCATTTGGAAAAGGAAAAAGGGTGTCATGACAGCAGAAGGTCATGACATCCTTTTGGAGGGGTGTCATTTCTTCTTCCTCATGAAGAAAAAAATGAGAATTCCTTTTTAACTCCAGAAAATCGTATCTGCAGTATTTTTTCCTTTTTTTCTTCTTTTTTTTTTTTTCTTTTTCTGTGGGGTTGGTAAATTTATAAGCCAGCATCCGGTGGAGTCAGCAACTTTTGGTGTTGAATGAAGCTGCCCTTAGTTCTCTCATCTCCTTTTTTCCATCACCTGTACTGTGATTGCTAACAACACTTGAAGAACATACTACTGTTAATAGTAATGCCATTGACCAGAGCTCTTTTTGCGTAACTTTTTTCCTGATGTAAAGGAAAAGCAGTGTAATGTACTTCATCAATATACTCTCAAGTCATTCATCTTAACATATGAAATTAAGATTTGAAAAATAGAAGCTTAATTGCTGGTTTTAGACTTTTAGGAGGTATATATGTAGTTCAGGTCTTCTAGCACTTAAGATAATGAGATTTGTAATTTTTTTCTCCAGCTATTTGTTTTCTCTTGTAATTAGTACTGGGAATGGCAAGGTCTTAAAGCAGCTTGTGTTTCTGTCTGTCCTCTGTCAGCTTTGTAGAAAATATCTGAACTTGAAATATATTTCTTATTTTAGCCAGTAAAAAATCTGCTGTAATTGTGCTGTGTTCCCTTCCCCAAAAGAAAAACAGGAAACTTTCTCATCCTTTTATTGTTTGCATCAGCAATAGTTTTTGAAAGCTGGGAAATGAACTGCAAGTCTGTGTGGCTTAGCTGGAAGTCTGAAGATGTGAATAGTCAGGCTCCTGTCTCTGATTTCTATGCTTCTCAAGCCTGTAGCAAACATTTTTATCTTTCCACATATATATATGTATATTTGGAGAAGACAGGTCTTTGCTACCTGGCTAAGGCCATATTCCACATAAATCATAGAATGCTTTGGTTTGGAAAGGACCTGAAAGTTCATCTAGTTCCAACCCCGCTGCCATGGGCAGGCACACCTACTACATCACGTTGCTCAGAGCTCGATCCAACTTGGCCTTGAACATTTCCAGGGATGGGGCATCCACAGCTTCTCGGGGCAACCTCTTCCCATGCCTCACCACCCTCACAGTAAAAAATTTCTTCCTGATATCTAATCTAACCCTACTCTCAGTTTGAAGCCATTCCCCCTTTTCCTGTCACTACATGCTTTTGTAAATAGTCTCTCTCTGTCTTTCTTGTGAGCTCCCTTCAGGTGTTGGCTTGTGTCTTTGCAGAAAGTGAAATTACAAGGGATCAGTAAAATGGCACAGCCATGTGTCAGGATAGATTTTGATGTGATTGCTATTATTTGTAGTGAGACTTCCTGAGAAATAAGAAATTAGACTGTTAATACCTATCTCTGTCTGTTATTATTGCCCGTGCCTCAAATATATCTTCTTTTTTTTCTTTTTCCTTTTTTGACCTATAGCTCCTGCTGTTTCTTAAAGCCTTTACTGAGACGGAGCAGACAAAACTGGCAATGCTTTCTGGCATCTTGTTAGCCAATGGGACTCTTCCTGCTACAATTTTAACAAGCCTCTTCACTGACAATATAGTCAAAGAAGGTAATTTTCTGTATGTTTTTTGTTACATTAGCTTTTTTATAGGAGATGTATTTTATTGCAACATAGTATGAATATGTTGCCATAAAATGGAAGTTGGAAACTTGTGATGGTGTAACAGAAATCAGTGTATTTCAAAGCAGAAGCATATACAGACAGCAATGGCCAACATACTTTTTGAAACCTAGTAAGAGGGCAGTCAAACATAGGAAAAAACCAACAAATTGCAAAAACAAACCCCAAAAGATTTATGTTTTTCTGGAAGTCATACTTGTGTGTGCAGAACTGCAGGATGTATGTATTACTGTAATACTATAAAGGTATGAAATATAACATCTATTCCTGAGATACGTCGGCTAGCAATTTTTCAAGCATTGCCAATATCTTCCGCATGTGAGTGGGAAGTGGGACAGGGAGCACATGCAGGCCAATGGGATATTGCATAAGAAAAAAAATCAATCCCTCATTTTGCCATCATACATAGGAGTGATCAGTGATTGCAAAACTTTCCCATGGACTTGTATTTACCATATAATGAGTTAATGTTCTTTTCGTCTTAGGGTATAATGCCTTTTTGAGATTACTTTTTTAAAGAATTTTTGTTATATATTTGTAGCCATTTACCTTGGGGTCCTCATTTTTCAACTACTTGCTCAACAACTCCTTTCTCTGACAGTTACTGACTATCTGATGTGATTGCAGATGTACTGTCAGTATGGAACAGTTTTCATGACCTTTTTTTGTTTTGTTTAAAGAGTTATATATTATCTGAAATGTATTCTAACTTTCATTCAAAAATAATTATTCTAACTTCATGTTCTCATTTGCAGCATGCTAACCATTACATTTGTTTTCTAAATGCTACAGAAAGAAAAGCCACAGCTGCAGCTTTGCTCTGTCATCACTCACAGCTTTTGGAATCAGAATTAAACTAGGAAAAAAATTCAAACAAAAGTGCTAATCCATGTTTTAGGGTGATTGTCTACAGTGTTTTTAAATTAAAGTCTTTCTAGTTGTGGGAAGACAAGAGCCATCTGAAAATTCAAATTTTTAAAAATCATATAAATAGTTATATTTTAAATTTGACATTTTAGGAATACCATTCTATTTTGTATTATGAACTTATGTTTCTAGGAGCTCTAAGCTGTTATCAGGAGCTTACATACACTTTTGGTGCTTAATTAATACGTACTAAAGGTGTACCTGTGACAGCATTTGAGGAAAGTTTGTTCATGAGTGCCCTGAACAGACATTTTGTGGAAAAAAAACTAGGAATAATAATCAAAGATAATTGAAGAAAGGGGGAAAGAGCAAGGCAGAACAGGTAGATCATATATGAATAAGCTTGAAGCTTTCTTTGATTTACAAAAAAATAATGCTCCAGTCAAGTGAGGTTAAAATACAAGTGGAAACAGGTGAGCTGAGGCAATTGTTGATCAGCATGGCAACAGTAACACTGGCAAACAGTTGGCTGAAAGTGAGACAAAGGTAGATTATGCAGAGAGGAGATCTAACAAGTTTGAGTGCAAATACCTAATTTATTTTCAGATTACCCTATTTCAGTGTTGTCATTACTTTTACTGTCATGTGTAGATGGAAAACAAAAATGTCGTGTGTGGATGGCTGACCTATTTCTAGCAGAGATAGAGAAAGGTCTAGGTGGTGGAGGAACCTCATCAGAGTTAAGCATACCCTTCTTGTCACCCATTCCTGAAAAATAGTGCAAATGCAAAAAACAGCTAATGTGTTCAATCGATACAATAAATGGTTAAAGTTCCTTTCTGCAAATAGGAAAAAGAAAAAAAAAACAACCAACCAAACCCCCCAACCGAAAAAAAAAAAAAAAACAACACAGGAAAAGAGAAAAGCTATTTAAAGGAAAAGACAACTGGCAGCACATGCATAGAGTTTAGGAACTGGTCAGTGATAAATTTGGGCAGTAAGTTAGAGGCAAGTTTAAAAATACGTGTGTAGTGAAGCCCTAGAACAACCTCAAATACTGACACTGACATAAAACTTGTTTTAAGCTACAACTTGAAAAGGTATTTAGTATGTATATTGGGACAGCACTTGGTGACAGAGACCATTCCATTCAATTTTGGTATTGAGCACATAAGCACATATTGCATGTGCTGAAGTGTGTTTGCAGGTGGAAGCTATGCCTAAGTCACCTCTTGGTTGACCAGGTTTTGTGAGTCTTGACTAGTCAGCCTGCAGCACTTAGGATTGCTGCATCATGCTGGTTCCACTTGAAACCCACTGTCCAACACATAAAAGAAGCCCAAAGTAGTATTTGCAGGCCTCTCTTGGCATGGCATTGTGTACCCATGGTTCCATATAGTCCTTCTCTAAGGATCCCACTTTATGACTAAGCTCCTGAAATGCAGTTGCCAGAACTCTCATACAGTCAAGATCTGTAATGATTGTCAGTGAACTTTATACTGCTCTGGGAATAATCTCTTCTGTTCTTGTTGGATAACTCATTTAGTCAGTGTATCCTAAAAATAAAAAGAATGCATATGTGTCTATAAAGTAACTAAAAGTGATGAAGTTCCTTCCTACTAGTAGGGCTCATCCAGCTGTCAAAGCTTCAGGACTGTTTGGAGGTGAAACAGAAGGCTACAGTGACTGGCTGTAGCATAGGATTATACTTCTCATTACGCATTATCACTGCTCTCAGTAGCACTGCAGATGATGGTGTGAGTGTGGTACAGGGAAGCGTAACTGACCTTCCTCAAGGCTGAGCAGGGTCTCCATCTCTGAGCCCTTTCAGCTCCCTGCACTTGCTGCTTGCAAACAAGGAGCTGGAGCAGAGCTGCAGTGGTGCAGCTCTAGGAGATGGGAGGTATGGGCCCAATGGTTAATTAGCTCTCCTGCTAGCAGAGGTTTGATATAATGTACCAAATACTAACTTATACCTCCAGGAAGGAATTTTTCCACTTCAAATAGTATTTGTGCCTGGTCCTACCAGCTACTAAATGCCTTCTAGGAGGACATAGTACAATCAGTCACCTTGAAGTTGCAAAGTTATTTAACCCTATTCCAGGGCTAGCTAAAAAAACATTTGAAGATACGTTTTTTTTTTTCAGTTCTTATTGCTGACTCTGCTTTATTGTTTTGTGCCTTCATTTCCCAACTGATTCAATGTCTATTTTTGCCTTTCGCATTGGACTCAGTGAATTGAGAATGTAAGAAAAATAATTGCTAAGAAAATCTTTGAACAGTTGAATGGAGATGGGTGATATGGAATGAAAAGATCTTTAAACAGTCTTGCATACTTGAGAAACTTAGTATTGCATTAAAGAAAAAAAATAAGGATTTCAGCTCTATTTGTTTGGTCCTGTAGTCATAAATGTATTTGCATTCCATAGTCTTGTAACTTTTTTGTAACCTTGTAATTCTTCTAGTCAACTCTAATTCATGTTGCAAATTGCTGAAACATGCTTTTCTCAAACAGGGATTGCAGCCTCTTTTGCTGTAAAGCTTTTTAAAGCATGGATGGCAGAGAAAGATGCCAATTCTGTTACCTCCGCTTTAAGGAAAGCCAACCTTGACAAGAGATTGCTAGTAAGTACAATATATTTTCAATAATCCTTATCTCTCCCAGGGAAAAAGAAGGAAATAAAATGCAGATGGTAGTTTGCTGTAAGCATGTTAACTCCCCCTCAGACTCTGTTAGTGTTTTTAAAATATTTTGAATCACAGCAATATTGTTATGGCTGTAGCATTGATACAGGTTCAGGAATATTAAATATCACATGTTTTTACATTCTGTCTGTATTTTTCCTGTGCTCAAATGCCTTTTGAGAGACTTTATATATGGGGCTTGGGAATTAATTAAACAAGGTTTTTTTCTAACCACTGCTAACAAAACACACATAACTAGCAACTGGGCATGAGAAGTTTTATTTTTTTAATATATTTTCTTTTGTAAGTAATAAATGAAGTATAAAGGGTTATGATTAGAATGTAAGTTTCTGAAGCAACAGTGTTTAAATAGCATGGTGAATGCACAGTAAGCTAATTTTCTGCAGCAGTAGCCATAAGTGGTCCTACAGTGATGACAGCAGACCTAGTAGGTGCAGTGCAGGAAGGCTTTCAGCCTTTGGACTCAAAACCTGTGTTCTGAGTTTGTAATAAGGTATTCAGAGAATGTATGAATATGTAACAATGTCATGTACCTTTCTCTTGCAGTATCTTTCTGAACATCAATAGGAGGTTTTTTTAATCCTCAAAAGGATTGCTGCTGTGATAATCCAATCAAATACACATCCTGTGTAGCACTGCCTGGAAACTCAGCAGTATTTCCTGTTTCTATTTCAATAATTTATAATTAAGCAAGTATCTTTCAAAAGTGAAAGAGCCTTCCACATCCCTTCATCTCTTCAATTTGTATTTGATTTTAAGAGTCTGGGTCATAAACAATTTGCTATTAAGCTTGGAACTGGGCTAATTATGCTGTTTATTAGAGAGGGGAAAAGCATACTGCATCTTACTTGTATTTCAGACTTGACTGACTTTAACATTCAGCTGTTGACTCTCGTTATGCTGCTATATCAAAAAACTAAAATATCAGATGATGTTACCTAGCACAGATGCCTTCATAAAGTGTTTTCTTAATCCCATTAGTCAGTGTAAACAGATGGAGGGTCTCTAGCTTCTTTGTTAAAAAAGAAGTGCTATCCATCCCACAGATCATTGTTAAGACACCGAGAACTGGATGGTTAACAAATGCTGTTGAATCCTTGTCAAGAAGGGGTATTTACTATAGCAACTTCTAAGGAAAATTTTAACTTTTTAAAGTAGGTGTACTTTCATAAATTGTCAGTGTCTTTGAACTAGAAATGCCTATGGGAGTTAATGTTAACAGCACATAGCAGATTTTTTTATTTTTGTTAAATGCATTAGTGGTAGGCCAGAATACCTGGGCCACTTAATGGGTATTGCTGAGCATATTTTTCTTATGAGATAAATGTGTGGACACACTGGGAGGGCATGGTAAATGCACTTTGCATACAATGGCTTTGCCATCTAATCCTGTGTACTTTCTCTACAAGACTCTTGAGATCTGGAAAAGGTATAGTTCCTCTTAGGACTGTTTTGAGCAACAGCTTCACCTCATGGCTATTCATAAGTACATGCATTTCACATGGAGTGGGTGTTAGGTTATTTGTGTAACTGGACATAATTTATTCCCTTCAGTATAATGAAACACAACATGAATGAAGTGTTGACTTTTTCAGTGTTGATACAAGCATTCACTGTTTTGAAGTGCAGTACCAGGTTATTTCCACTGTTCATTCTGAAAAAATGTTCCTTCCATTCTGTCAAGAGTCATAGTTGGTTATTTATTTAACAGACAGCATTCCTGTCTTTTTAGGAACTCTTTCCAGCCAACCGGCAGAATGTGGACCATTTTGCCAAGTATTTTACTGAAGCGGGTCTAAAAGAACTCTCAGATTTCCTCAGAGTTCAGCAGTCACTGGGGACTCGTAAAGAACTTCAAAAAGAACTACAAGAACGCCTCTCTCAGGAATGTCCAATTAAAGAGGTAAAAGTGGTTTTTTACAACTTTCTGTTTATATAATCGTAGTCAAAGACTTAAATCACACTAGGTAGAGAGGAACAGATTTCCTCTGTTTTCCTCATAGATTTCCTTAATTTTTCTTTAAATTATTTTAATTTATTCATCAGTTCACTCTGTGCTTAAGACTAAAGCAACAAAATATGCTCTGGATTTATAGTGCAGCAGATTATGGGATGGTGGGGGTTTTTTCCATTCATTTATGCTTAAGAAAATATTTCCTTTAGCTGCATTAACTGTTAGGTTGGAGGGGAGGGACAAAACTTGTAGTCAAGTTATATTCAATGTCATGCTGTTTTGTTTCTTATTACCTGTACACTGTGGTGTTACCTGTAAATGACTGCAAGTATTTGGAAAGTAAGCATGATTTCTGGTTCATTGGAAATGTCCCTTATTTCCTGCTCCAGGTAGTGCTTTATGTAAAAGAGGAAATGAAAAGAAATGAGCTGCCAGAGCCAGCAGTGATCGGTCTCCTCTGGACCTGTGTCATGAATGCTGTGGAATGGAACAAGAAGGAAGAGCTGGTTGCAGAGCAGGCCCTCAAACATCTGAAGGTGCATGCATGGGTGAAGAGGGGAAGGAAGTTGTGAATTTACAATACATTTAAATCCAGGAGATGCAGAGTTTTGAAGGCTGATGCTGAGCACACCAGACATTGTGTATAGTCTGACTTCAGTCAAATGAATGCCAAACTGAGGTAGTTCAGATCACTGAGTGCCCTGAGGCATCTAGTGCAGAGGGCCGGGGGGAACTCAGGTGATCACAGCCTGAACACCTCTCCGTTGTGCTTTCTCAGTGAGCCAGGTCCTGAGAAGGTCCTTGCACTGGGGACAATGTTAAGCAAGTACTGGGATTCAGCCTGCTCATATCTGACTAGTAAGCCTGCAGGAGCTGCCTTTGCAATGTCTTTGCCAGAAGCAAAGACATTTTGGGAGCATGATGAGGTGGAATCTGTGCTGGCTTTGCACAGAGCCGGTTAGATCAAAGCAGGAATGCTGAGGGTAGAATCTGTGCAACGGTTGTTGCCATTTGGATACTTGGTGACTCGTCAACTAATGAGCCTGACACTGGCTTGGGACTGTGCACACTGTGCACTGTGGTTACTCTGTGATCCAGGTACTGTCCTTGTGAGTGAGGGAATCACCACTGCATGTTGGTACAAAAACTCTTCAGCTCTTGAAGTACTGAAAAAACGCAAATCCAAAAACCAGTGCACAGCATCAGAATAATTGCTATTCTTGATGTTCCTCATCTAAGTCTGAAGGAATTGTGCAGTGCAAGGCACTTGAGCTGAGAACAGAGGGGCTTTTCAACAGAATGAGTCCTTTTATGGTCATAAACCATGACCAAGAGAATACTCACTCATAGCCAGGACTGTAGAGATTTGCCCTAGGACATAAGCAATCTGGGCTTTATTCTTTATGGTAAAATGGATCTCTTTTTTTCATACTGGATGTCTCTCCATACTTGGGAGTTCCCACATTGGTTTAGCTCCTACTACTGCTGTCTCCTTATCTGAATTTGGTTTCCCCATCAGTCATCCTAGAAATGCAGTTGCTTGGGATATTGTGTAGTCTTTGATGGTAAGATTGAATGCCTTGAAGTTTTCTCAAGTGACCCAAATAGCAGTAGAGGCAAGATAGTTTCCAGAAGGAGGAGAGACATTGTTTTTCTTGTTCTTTTGATGTAAAAATTGATCATATCTCTGAGTTGTAACAAAGTATCCACTGAGATTTATTGTCTAGTACTGCAGGGCAAATTAACAAACACTTTCTGGAATATTTGAATACTGGAAAAAGAGAAACATAGCTGGCTTTGTGCAAATATTGTTGACTGAATGTTTAGTCCTGTGCATCTCACTGACCCAAGCCATCAGCTATATATGTAGCCCACTGGATTAGGTAAGGCATCTTGCCTGTATAAGATAGGCATCTTTCTAGCTGCATCCACCTTCTAAAAACAGAGGACAAATCTGTATGGGGTATTTACTATTTGCACTTACCAGTAAGATTTTAATAGAAGTATTAGAAATAGAAATTTAGACTTTGATAGCTGATACTTTACAGTTCAGTGTTCAAAAATTAACAGCATTTGTTTCACATCCTTCCTCAGGAGAGGTGGAGGCAGATCTCGGATTCTTCTCTTTGGGCTCTCAGCTGACCCAATGTGTGAGCCAACTCCAGAAATTGGATTAACAGTATTAGCATGATGCAGAGCTTAGTTCAGTGCCCTCCTGTGCATTGACATGCCAGGAAAGAATCAGGGAGTTGCTTTGATCTGGTGGTGCAAGTCAGGATGTGTATAAATATATACTTGATGTGTGACATGTCAGGTAGTGGGATTTATTCTTGTATTACACTAACTGACATAACTTTGACAAAGCATATTCCCAAAGCTTTGACATCTGGGTATTAGTCTCTTTAATTTATTTGATTTCGTTTAGTAAGCTGTATACAAGACACCCCTGAAAAGATGTGTAAAGGCAAAGAATATTGACCTAGTTTACAGACCTTAAAAAGCCTTGCTGCATGGGTAGCTTCCTAATGGAGGTGGGCATCCATGAACCAGCATACTCAGGCAGTGCAGTGAAAGTCATGTGTCCCATCCATATGGCAGGACCAGCAGGAGCTGAACTCAGGAGGAGACAGGGCAAGCTGTTCAACCCTGAATCTTGCAGAATAAGCTCCTCATCGTCCCAGTAACCTCACTGTGACACTGGGGCTTATTGCCTAGGCCACCTCCAATGCAGAGAAGGGATGTTCTCCATGGGTGGGGAGAATGCTCCAGACAGTTCTCACTGGAGGCAAGGCTATGGTGAGCTCCATGACAACTGCAGGTGCTGACCCACTGCTCCCTGACCTGACACAAATGGAAAATAATGCCACTCAGCTGAGCCAGCAATGAGAGGAAGCTAATTTTATGGATCCTTCGTTAGACACTTGTGAAACTCGTAACCGTAAGTCTGTAGCAGTTGAGAAGTGAGAGGAATGCAAAGGGAGTCAAGTCAGATGTGGCAAAATGAAGATATTTTACTTCTATAGGATTTTTAGTCGAAATAAGTTAATGCTTGCAAACAACAGCACTTTACAAACATATGGATGGGAATGAGTTCTGCTGAGGCTATTAAATAAACCAACTGCAGTGTATATTGCCCTGACCCCCTGCAACAGCTGGATGCTACAAGGGCTAAAGTGGGAAAAATACCCACCCAAGGCCTTCACAAGTTTTTCAGGGCTTTTACCAAAGCAGTAATGTTGTTTTTGCAGATGTGACTATACCTGCCAGAAGCAGAAAAACTTAACCTCCTGTGATACCAGGCCATTACAAATCCAGTTGAAAAATGCCATGCTGGGTGTTACTGAAAACAACTAAGAAAGGCTGAGCTGATCAGTATAAGAACAATTTAAACAGTGACATTAACGTATATTTGGCATGGGGCTCTGAGGATCAAGGGTAGTTCGTCTTCCCTTCATATCTGAAAAATGCTCTTAATATTACTGTAAATTTAAGATTGCAGCCTTAGCTGGAGTCATTACAGGTTAAGATGACAGGAAATTACAGAGATGTGGATATAAACACTAGCTTTTAAGAAAAGAGTAAGCAGGATATGGTCCTTTGATGTAATTTTTAATTTTATAATCTGAAATAAGAGGGAAAAATTGCATAATAAATAAGTTTTTGCTTTATCTTTTATTATATGAATAAATTCCAGGAAAAGACAATGAAATGTACCATTACTGTCTTGTCACAGTGACGTCAGCAGTTAATACTGTGCTTAGAAAATGTTGCTGTTTTCCAAAGAAAAGGTTGTCATGATACTCTTGATTATGAGAAAAAATAACAGAACTTGATCACAGTTGACTTGGAATAATTTAATTTCTTTCAGGTTCCTGGGACTTCTGAAACCCCAGTGAAACTAGAGATTTTTATTTTCATGCATTTCATCTTGGGATGTCTTACATTATGAACATCAGTAAAGCATCACTCCTGAATCAGCAGCATGCTGCCTTGTGAAATGTGTGATTGCAGTACTCTCAGTCTGTGGGCTTTATACATTGATTTTACAAAATTCAGTATCTAAGTGGTACTGAGTTTTAGCTTGCAGCATGCAGCACATGTTAGAAAGATCCATGAATATCTATGTATATGCATTGTATGTGTTTAAGAAAATACAGTGTGCAAGTAAATGTAAGGTTTCAGTGAAACAGATTTTCAGGAATTAAATTCATGATGTGTATTCTAAAAATTTTTTTGTTTTTAGTATACTGACTTTTTTTTACCTTCTCTTTCTTTCAGCAATATGCCCCCCTGCTTGCTGTGTTCAGCACCCAAGGCCAGTCAGAGTTAATCCTTCTCCAGAAGGTGCAGGAGTACTGTTATGACAACATCCACTTCATGAAAGCCTTTCAGAAGATAGTGGTACTCTTCTATAAAGGTAAAAGTCCATATCCACTGTTGTATTCCGTGCTTTGATTCTCTATGCCCACCACTCACCTATGATGTATCAGCAGGTATGGCATATGAGAAGGCTGTGTTGGAGTTTAACTCTGAATTATGTTATGCTTTAATAGTTCAAGGGAGTGTGTAGCAGCAGGAAAAGCCAAAACCAGCCCTTTTCTCACTCTGTTGTTTTTATCCCATAGCCAAGAAGCATGAGCAGGATCCAAGCACTGTCCAGACTGTTCAAGTGCAGTTGAGTCCTTGTATAAAATCAATTCTAGGAAGAAATTTCTATACATTTCTGGCAGATTTAAAAAGTAGATTGGAGCTTGGTTTTAAGAAACCTTGAAAGTATAAACCCTCTTGGCAGGAAGATTTTTCAGGGTTTTGGAGCTGGTTTTTTTTCAAGTCGCTCCCTGTCAGAAGGAGCTTTCCTTTTTCTTCTTTCCCTGCCAATTTCTTGCAGGTGCTATAGTTCGAGGGATTTCATTTTTGTTCTGAAATTGACTTCTTCACAAGTTTATTCTGATCAGGTTGTCATAGAGACTAATGGTCTTGCACTGCCTGTGATGGGTGGGTGCTAAACAGTTTGCTGTGACGTTCTTGCTATAAATAGTTGAAGGAGGAAAATCAGGAGTAGAAACCCAGTGTTGATCTTTGTTCACCCTGATGAGTCCAGGTACATATTCAAGGGAAACAAATTCAGACTGTTAAAATAATCTCATGGCTTCAGAACACAGAAGTAAAGGAATCATGTGGATTTATTTCTATCGTTGTGACAATAAAATGTGGCCTCTGCAATAAATAAAAAAGCTATACACCTTGTTTCTCTGCCCTCAAATTATACAATTCCTAAATACTATTAATGACTGTAGAACAACTTGAAACTGCAATCTGCAGCAAGCACTTTATTCAGTTTTCTTTGGAAAAGAACATTCACTTCAGACATGATGAATGAGAGGCGTAACGTCTGTGCACTTAGAGCATAAGTGATGGTTAAACCAGGAATAGTCTTGTGAAGGATTGCCTTCAGAATTTTTGTAGATTCATTACTGGGTTAAGCCTGGAAGAGCAACCCTGACATTCCAAAGCGATTAAAAATTAAAAAGAGAATAAATGACTAAATAGTACATTAAATATGACACTCAGTTCCCATCTGCTCTGCTCACCCTGTGTGCTCTTGTTCTGACTCTGAAGTTGTACTTGGGCAGTTTGTTCAGAGGGGTGAGACTTTAAAAGCCTCAGCACTACAAGTGCTGCAATATTGTTTAGGACTCACATGATATCTGGAAGAGTGTTAGGAGCTGCTGTATGGCCCATCAGTGGAAGCCATGAGCGTACAGTATGCGCTGTGCCTGTATTTCTGCTTGGAATATCTGGGGCAGGCATGCCTCTCTGCCCTCTGATGCAGTCATGCTGCAGTCATGCACAGCTGCCAGCCCTTCCTGGCCCTGTTTAGACTGAAGCTGGATCTGCCCTGTTGGCAAACGTACTGCTGCCTGCTAGAAACAAACGGCTTGCCCCACTTTGCTGCCCTAGAGCCCTTCTGAGTGCTGGACACAGCAAGAAAGTCATCAGCTCCATCTGTTTATGGCAGCTCTGCAGTTAAACAGTGTCCATTAGGTGAGAACATGCTCCTGCGTTATCCAGGGAAGATTCTGGGACCACTAATTCTTCAATTCCTGTTTCTCCCACAAGATGTTACCGAGCTTTGACAGATCATGGTTTGGCTTGTCCAGAGACAGACTGCCTGCCTCTTCATTGTTTCAGTGCTGGTAGATCTCGCCCTCTCTCTCCCCGGTTCATACCTATCCACAACAAACAAGCCATCAAGTCTTTTTAGAGACATACACTTTATTGTAGATAATCTGATGATGATGACAGCCTATCTTCTATTTTCTAATAGTCAAGTAAAACAGCCCCCTAAAGCTGTTACTGGCCATGTTGGTGGTGAGGGAACAGCAGACACCCATGCTCCCCTTTCTGTTTTAATTAAGTGTAACCTGCACAGGATCTGAAGAGGTTTCAGGGTACCTAATGAACTTTATCTAGTGACAAATAAAGGTATTTGAAGTATCTGTGAATATGGAGACAGAAGTGCAGCTTTCTACCAGCATGAATGTGGACAGTTTGTTGTTTGTTACTTATTATGAGGGAGTGCTTCCTGGGCATGAAAGTAGTTACCAGTGATGATAGGCACCAAATACCAGTTGTGCTTTGACAAATTTAGTTCTGTGACTACTCTGGTCAGCATGTCAAACGTCTTGCATCTCAGCACTTTCCATATTTCTATCATAAAATAGCCCTTGGGTTACTTTTTTGTGAATTACCTGAAAATACCTAAACATATTGACAGCTGGGACTCATTAGGACCTAGAAGGTCTTGAAAGCCTGTGGTGTTGATTTTTTTATTTATTATTTTGTCTCTAAACAAGGAGGAACATTCTCTTTTTCCCTAATGGAAACCCAAGCTCTGTATTCCCTTAAGTTGTAGCAGCTTCTTATCAGCTTGTGAATATAGTCTGCAAAAGCAGTAATATAGTCAGTTAAAGTTTGTTGACATCATTATTGTTATTAGTCTACCTTTGTGCTTCTGATACAGTAGATAGAAAAATAAGCTGTTGTTGTGGTTTTAAGCCCATCTGGACTGGATCTACTCCACCCTCACTCTACCCCAGCTGAAACCAGGACAGCTGTCCAGTTCTGTACTGATCCCTGGCTATGATGTTGGTTCTCTGGCTTTTACTTAAAGCCAATCCAATTGTTAATCCAGTTGTTAATGTTAAGGTGCATTTTGACCAATAATCTAAAAGCCAGTTGCAGAATAAGAATTTCTGAATTCTCCTGAGTGACACCCAGTAAGTTTGCTTGCATTATACAATGTACATCGTTTGCTAGTTCAGTCTGTGTTGCAGTGTGTTCCTTAACTGTGGATAAAACAAGCACTGCTGTTACTGGGTTACATGCTATATATCATACTCACCTGTTGAATCTCCTTTCATTTAGTTTGTGTCCATCCTTGAAATTTCAAATGTGAAATTGATGCTATTGAAATGAATACCCATTCCTTTCTTAAGGATCAGAATTTCACCCTTTGAACAGCAACCCAAAACCTCTGTGCATTTTCATTAGAATTCAAGACATTTACGAAATACCAAAAAATATAACTGGTCACAAGTACAGGTGAAGTAGATTTTGGGTTGCAGCATAATTAGGCCTCAAGTACACTCCTCTGCAGTACAGAGATGCAGTAACCAAATGATGCAGACTGTCAGAGATTCTCAAACTCTGCAGGAATTCTGCACTTGCAAGAATGGAATCTTCAAGTTCCATTTCATACACAGGTTTTGTTTTTTGATAGATCACAATTATCTTTAAATATCTTCGTAATTCAAGTACTTTCTTGTGGTACTGGATGCAAAATCTTCCTGGGAAAAACCCAAACCAAACCATAAAGGCCTTAACTATACTGTGGGTGACATTCCTTGCATTGAAAGAGCCTTTGCCGTAAGGCTCTGTTCTCCCTGCAGAGTTAGCTGCAATAGAGTTGAATTTTACAGATTGATTGACTGTGTTGGCAGCTGCCAGGGTGTGCTTTTCCCTTTGCTGCCGGTGGCTATGTGGTTTGAGTTGAAAGCAGAAATTCATTTGAACGGGGTGATTGAGTACAAAGCCTGGACCTGAACTTCAAGTAACTCTCCAGTTAACCCTGAAGTAAAGACGCTGGGCTGTTTGGTCTCTGCAGTGCAGCCTCTCCCTTTCATGAGGGCTGTCCCCAGAGGCTCTGGCTGTGGGTGGTTTGAGTGGCAGTTGTCTGCACCTGCAGGGAAACCAGTTTTCTGGGGCTAACATCACCTGGGACTGCAGTGAAAATGATGTGCACACACCCACAAACCACAGTGTTCAGCTTCAGCCATTATAATATATCTATAATCAACTTCAATGAGGAATAACTATATATATACAAAATGAATCATTCCCTTCATCCTCCTTCCATTTTTCCCCAGTGTTCCCACTGCTTCAAAGCAACCTAGAGGTATGATTAACTACACCCTGGTCCTGCATGATTGTTGAATTGAGCATCTGTGTGCTGACAGGAGAATGTCATCTCTTAGGAGCACTGGAGGCATGAATGTATTACACATATTTCTCAGAAATGAAAGGAGAGTTGCAGTTGTCCCTTTTGTAGTTCAGTGCATTTTGTTCTTCTCTGTTAGGGGAGGAGGTTTATTGCTATGGAGTTACATACAGGCAAATTTTTCATCCTCTGCACTTGGAATGTTTTAATCTTCAAGGTACACAGTGAGACTGCATGCTGGTATTATCAGACTGGGGGTTTGGGGATGGAGGCAGAAGCTCCCCTTTCCTCTCTGGCAACAAAACCATTGAGCAGACTGCAAATCAAAAAGCCAGACTTAAATCCTATTACTCTTAAACTGAGCTATGTGCCTCCCTGCATCCTTGTACAGTACCATAATGTGAACTGTAACACAGTAACAACAGGCTTCAGCAATTTTTTCTATACAGCAACTTCATGCTTGTAAATGTTCACAGTGCCCCGGAGCTTGAGCTGGGGAGAGGGTTACTGTACTCATTTTTTTTGTTGTTGTTGTTGATATTGAGGATTTTGTTGTTTGATTGTTTGGGGGGCTTTTTTCTGGAATCTCCCCAGATTTTCTTTGCCAGTCGCTAAGAATGATAATATGTCACACCCTGTGTAATTTTGCAGATACAGTTGTGTGAACTTCAGGACTTTATGATGAATGTAAGCTTTTCACATACATCTTTACATTAAACTACATATTCATGAGTCCATGTTAAATATTTTCACGTTTGCTAAATTAACCCGATTTGTTAAATATGTAATGCCTTTGAGCTGTTGCTAAGGACTGCTGGCAAGTATTTAATGCAACGTGTTTGAAACCTCATTCTTAGCTCCAGCATTGCTGTAATGTTGGAGGAAAAGTACGTTGTGGCAGGTTGTGATTTCAGGAAGGTCGTGGCTTTGTGTGCCACTTGTAGGGTTCACTAAGCTCAATGTGTATGTATGGAAAAAAGCCTGGAGCCAGCACAATCCTGTTTTCCCTGCCTTTTCTCTGCATTACTGTCTGTTGCAGCAAACTGCAGAAAAGGTTTTATTTTGGAAAGGAGTCTGAGAGACAAGGTATTTTCCAGTCACATGCACTTACTAAATTCCTGATTTTCAGGGAGACTTTATATTCAGTTACTGTTGGATGTCTTGGGATAGTTTTGATTAAGTTCAAACGTATCTCTGTTGCTTCCATTTGTTTATTATTCAACAGCATATGTGAAATGTGTCCTCTGTCTCAATTGATCAGATGCTTTGGGGTTTTGGTGTCATTCATTTCAGTTAGTCTTCCTCCCTTCCCTGCCACATCTGCTGTAACTTTAGGCTGAAGCAGAAGGTGGTGGTCAGGGTCAGTGCTTTGGCAAGCAAATACCCTGTGGGTGGGATGGCACCAAGGAGCTCAGGGAAGCACTGAAGTACATAAATGTGTTGATCTTGCAGAGCAAGGGAGGGCAGTTTGTTCAAAGACAAAAATAATGGAACTCTTAATGAGGTGTAGAAAGCTGTCTTTAGTCTTTTTATAGAACACAGTTTGATTTTTTTGTTGTTGATGTTGTTGTTTGTTCTTGCCTCTTGCATTACGTAAGGGCCAAAATGCCATTGTGGATCCCAGATTTTGCCTCCACAGCCATCAATTACTGAGATACTTGGCTTGGCTAGATCACAGGAGCTTTGTCCTGGGGCTAGAGGTCTGTTGCTAGACCTAAATTTGCATCTGTTGGAAACAATAAGTGTCCTTGCTATTTATTAGTATTTCTTTATTCTGAATCGTACTCAGCCTCACATTTCCTCGCTGACAGCTGTTTTGTTCCTGATGCTTTCACAAAAATGTCCACTGTGCTGTCCATCCAAAGCAGTCCTTAAAATGGGTGGTCTGAATAGAGACCTTAAAACTAGCTAAAACAAAAGCCTTTAGGGATTGCAAAAAAATCCCTACTGGCTGTCTTTTAAGTATTCATTCAGGAGGTGTGTGTTCACTTGAGATTTCTAGAACCATGCACAGTTCTGTGATAAAGCAGCAAGAAAAAATATGATAATTGTTATTGTGGTAACTTGCAAGACGTACAGGCTGATTATTGTATTTCTTTTATCTGACCATCTTATGTGGTGTATTTAAAGCAGATGAATAGAGAACTTTTCTTTACAGAAACACAGTATTTAATACTTTATTTTAAGCCTAATACATTACACATTTTATTGCATCTGGAACCTGTAATATGCATCAAATATTCTGTATTTGTAGTCTAATACAGATCATGCAAAGCTTGTTCCAGTGGGATCATATTAACTTATTTTATGTTGCCTTTTAAAAAAGTCTTTTTCCTCTCATGTTCAAAATCTGCTACTCTCTAAAAAATACATTGACTTTTTGCACACACTGATCTGTATTTCAGCTGACGTTCTGAGTGAAGAAGCTATTCTCAAGTGGTATAAAGAAGCACACGTTGCTAAAGGCAAAAGTGTTTTTCTTGACCAGATGAAGAAATTTGTGGAGTGGCTGCAAAATGCTGAAGAAGGTATGGGTTCATTTGAGGAACTATGGTAGTGTCTTTACAAAACAATTTTATTTTTTCAGATTTTAGTTGTACCGGGCATATATAGGACTTAGAATACAAAACAACAGGCATCACCATCCAGATAGTTTCTGGACATGCCTAAGCGTAACAACATTTGCTGCTTTTTAATGATTGTGGTGTCCCTGTAAAGTCTTTTAATCATCAGGTACCACTTGTCTCTTTAAGCTTCTGCAGGGAGGAACTCTGCGCTGATGACAGCATGAAGTACCTTGGTGTTGGCATGTGCAACCAGTTTTCTGTCTTGGTGTCTTCCCTGCTATTTCCATGTTTAATGACAACATAAACGTAGCATAAGCCTGCCTGTGCCATGGCACTTGTAATTGAGTTTAGCTGAGTGGTCAAAACCAAGACTGTGTGGTCTATATAGTTTCTTTACTCTTTAACTTGTTTTTTCTCATGTTCTGCATAGGAAAATACTTTGGTTTGTACTGATAAGTAAGTTACCTTCTTTTGCATGGAAAAAGAATTCCAGAGCTTTTGGGAAGATAAATCAATGCGTAATAGACAGAGATAGAATTACTAGTGTTCATTTGCACCTATTTAATGTAATTAGTTTTATAAACTTGGAGGAAATATATAGTAATGCCAAGGAACAGATAAAACTTTGCAGCAACTCACACGTTCAGGTAACACTATAACAATGGCAGCTCCTTTCACACATGAGGTTTTGGATGGGCAATCTTGGTCTAATTAAGCAATATTTTTCCCCTTTTAATTTTCTGCTTGTATGCCGTTCAGCTGCTCTTTATTTTTATCCTTTCCTTCATGTCCCCTCTGCCAGATGTCCCTCGTTACAAAGTCCAGTACAAACGGAGACAGAATGTTTCTGTAAGAACACGCAGACTGTGTTTGCTCTGGGAAGTCTGATCTATGGTGTAATATTTGTTGGCCATGAGCCCTTTCCTGTCAGGTGAACGCAGACAGAAATACAACATGATGCAAAGTAGCTTTAGGTGGCAAACACACCATGTATACTCCTATTTCTAAGTTACTTCCACTTCTGCATCTACTTCTAAATTACTTTTATGCTATGCAAATCATAAAATGTTTGTTTTTACAGGCTTCATACCTACTGTAGGGTAACACCACTTCTGCCTTCCTAGATAGGCTGGATGATGATGCTGATTGATATTTGCAGAGCAAATAGTTTTAATGGATCCTGGATGATAGAGTCTACTCATAGAGATTAGAAGAGTGAGCAAATAATGCTGATCCTTTATTAAACTCAGCTTGGGTATGCATTGTCTGGCTCTGCAGATGGCAGCCAGAATCATCCACAGCAATGTGGTGAAAATTTTAGTGACAGATCTGTAAATAAAGAGCTCCACCATGGAGGGCAGCAGAGCAGACCTTCATCTTCTGAAGCTGTGTATTTCTTTCTGGTTTACTCTGTTTGATCTGCCAGCCTTTCCTAGGAAGTACTAGATGCGATGAGAATTTTCATTTTAGAAGCATATCTTGTTATTTTTATAGAATAACTCACATCACTGTCCTTGCACAATCTACATGAAGTGTTTTACTTTCTTCTCTTCCAGAGTCGGAGTCTGAAGGGGAGGAGAACTGAGACGGTTCCACAAAGCACAGTCTCAGTCTAGGTTGATGCCAAATGCGCTTGGGAATGCCGTACCGTTCAAGCAAAGAGGCTTTACTTCAGTGTCATACAAAAAACTATAGACTAGACTTTCCTTTTGTTTAGAAGAATAAAGATTTTTAATGGAGCCCTGAGGCATTAGATGCTTTACTTGGGACTCTACCTCTGGCTCATTGTACACTAACTTAGGCAAACACATCCAGCAGGGAGCCATATAGAAAAAGCGAAATGAAATACTTATGGACTCCTTTTTATTAACGGTCTTTTTCAGGTACTATGGTATATGAACACTCCAATTTCTGTTTATAGAACTGTTTGGTCTGTGTTTGTAGCTCAATATTGGCTTGTGTATGTGATTTGACACCACCACATTTTTTTGAATAAATGGCTTTTATATCTTAGTCTTGTGGTGTTAGCATGTATGCTTTCTCAGTTTGGCTTGCCGAAGTTTTTATGATTCTTCAAGTGAAAACTACACAGGAATGTCAAGAGACAGTTTTCATACTTCTTACCCAAAACATCAGCATCCATAGTTAACTGGGATCACTATCAAATCTTTACTCCTGTCCTTCCATATAACTTTGGACAGATTAACCATATTCAATAGCAAATGTTGATTCATTCCATTAATTAGTTCAAAGAAAAGGTACAGAAACAAATTTGTAGAGTTGCAATTCTACAGGTACAATTTATGTGAATAAGTAGAATAATATGCTCTTCAGAGTTCAAACTACACTGATTGTGGTGTCATTGGTGATTGCTGAGTTTTGCAAGAGAAAGCCTGTCATTTTAGAAGTATTAGGTTCAAAACTGCATGACTAGAAGTCATTACTGTGAAATCTGAAATTTATTTACATCAGGTTTAGAAAAGGCAGGCTTGTATTCTTACAGGGTAAAAGCATGAAAGAGCATAATTAACTAATGAAGTGGTACATTTTGTCATTAGAAACCAATAAGCTAACAGATAGTACAGATTTTTTTGTGGGTAAGTCAGCACCTCCTATGAATCACAGGTCATATGGTTGTAAGTCTCTTGTCTCAGTATGTATCTAGCTTTACTGGAAACAGCAAATAGCAAGGGGAAATCAAGTGGTGCTGAATACCAGCTTTCCATCTAGGACAGCATTTATTTTTGTAACAGGTATTGATCTCTAGAAGGGGAAATATGTCATAGGGATATTTCCAGTAACTTAGAGGAAACCATAAGATAGTCCTATTAAAAAGCAGAACTGATGCATTAGCTACATGCTTTTCATTTTGGTCTTTGTTATTACAGAAGATAAATTTCCTGGGCTTGACTGACCTGGGACCATCTTTTCACAAACTGCAGCAGTGACATGGTAGTATTAAGTCATTGCTATAGAGCCACTGTTGCTAAAAACATGGCCATTTTCTGAAATATTAATATTTAGGGTGATGTATGTAAAACCACTTTTTTGTATAATCTGAAATTTAGACTGACTTCAAAGGTGCCAATCTAGGGTAATATCCTGTCCCTGCAGTGAGACTGCCAGGGAGAGCAAGGCACGGCTGGCTGGGCCATCTGCTGGAGACAAGGATCATTGGCAGCAGGAGGCACCTTGAGGCTGAAGGCAGCAAATCCAGGGGTGGCTGTTTCAACTGTGTCCCTGGCATAATACAGATATAAGCAAAGCTGAGTGGGATCCACTTCACTGAAGTTCAGGTAACTACAAGCCAGGCACCCATTGAGTTGCCCCCGATGATCCTTATGGGACCCTGCCAAGCTGAGATATTCTGTGACTGCTGATGCAGTTGTCCCAGGCTCCATTTATAGATGTTGTGTTGGAGAGAAATGGGTGGTTTTAGCACTGGGCCGCCGGCCAAGTTGAGACTCATGATCTGGAGCAAGGTGAGGAGTTGCACTCTGGGCTGACAGGAGCTGTTCATTTTTCAGTCACACAATGCCCAAAACCCAACATCTTCTGTGTTTGTATCAAATCTAATGTGTAGCTCCCAGGAGCCCCTCTCAGCTTGCCACCCACCCCCAGCAAAATTATTAGGCACTGAGTGTTTCTGTGTCTAGTTTTCAGGAGTTTTTCCCACTTGATCTCTCAGATCAGTTCACATGAGGACTTTCAACACATGTGTGTTTTTTCATCCAGCATTGTCACATGTATGCTGGTAACTGAACTAGGTGGGGGCACAAACACAAATAGATGTGGTTTGCATCAGACTGAATTTCAGTACAAACGTGTCATGGTAAGATTTTTCAAGAAACCTGTGATTTAGAAGGCAGGCAGAGCTTTTGGTGTGACTTTTCAGGCAAAGTGCCCTTCCCTGGAAGCCTTCACAAAGTCTGTATTTCAATTAAAAATGTTCCCATCCCAAAGCATTTCTTCAACACAACCCTTGAATTAGTGTTTCTCTGCTAGAGAAATCACAGTTACAGTCAGCACTAAATATATTTTTCAAATATGGAATCAGTCTTACAAAAATAAAAAGATACTTTATAGAAAATGTGCTTCACATAATATACTGCATTCAATTTTGAAATATCAGTGCAATCTAAATGCCAAAACTGTACATATATCTTTTACTTGACAGTAAATTGCAATAGGGTGCACTTCAAAGTGGGAATGACTGAATTTGAAGGTGATTCTTCCCTTCTGGCCTCTCCCTTCTGAAATCATGCTGAGGTTTTAACTAAGAAAACCAGTTACATTCCTCTGGTGTGCCAGTGCTCTCCAGGAGAGGAACCACTTCATGCCTGGGATGCAACAGTGAGGTTTTGCAGTCTCCTTGGTTAAAGCACTGGTTAGGAATCTGAAAGGGGCTGACTATGTCTTACCAGTTCAGCTACCTAATTCTGTTGCAGGCTTGTAAAGCCCTATACAAAGGGAGTTTCTACCCCACAGCAGTCTAATCCTACAGACCCCAAACCATCATCGAGCTGACACTCCCTGCAGTGTTTTCAGCAGCTTGACCCTTACCGTGTTTTGGCCGATAGAGATTTACCCCCAAAACATGTGATGACCTTCTGTGCCAGCATCCCCCTTATGTGCTTGGACAGCACATCCCAAACCCAGCAGCCAGCCCTGTGCCAAAATGAGTGGTGGAAAAACCCCTGAGCTCATCTCCAGGGCCATTCCAGGCTGGCTGAGCAAGGAGGGCAGTTACCCCCAGAGAAACCAGCATCAGCCAGGTGAGACCCTCTGCAATATCCTAGGGTCCATCCTGTGACCATGCTTGGGAGAGGGAGGGGTACATCAGTGATTTTGTGTGTGCACAATTAAGATTTTTACATGAAAGGAGCTCTTTAAGTGACAGGCATTTTCTCAAATCTTTAAAAGCCCCCCCTCCAGCAGTCCATTTAGTGGCATAAGGTACTGTTAAACAATGTCTCATAAACAGGTAGGGGGGGAGCCATAATCCACAGTTTAACAGGTAGAACTTCGATCAGAACAAACACCCACGTGCTGACCTGAGCAGCACTGACAGGACTGATGGACCAAAGAGGGTCAGAAGGCCCTCCCTCCCTCCTGCAGGTGGCACTTGGGCTTGGGCTTAGGGTTCTTGGTGCAGCTCATTGTGGGGCTCCAGCTCCATGCACAGCTCCCCAGTGGTGGTGGCTGGGGCAGAGCACTGACAGGCATCCATGATACTGCATTAGCAGCAAGAAACAAGCTTCTTAGTGTCTTGTATTTGAGCAGTGCAAATTTATTTCAGGACAGGCTGTGCACTTCGGCAACGACAGACCAGCACTTCGAGGCAAGCAAAGGTGGCCCAATCCCTTATATTCAGTGAGTAAGGGTGTAGGGTTGCTGAACGCTGGTTTCTGTTTTGAACCCCTTCCTCAAAATGTGACCTTCCAGAACCACCTATTTTAGGCCTAGAGTGGCTGCAGACCTAGGGCATGTGGTGATTCAGCTTTGTTGGGTTTGTCTAAACAGCAGGTGGAAAATAAAACCTGTTGCTCCCAAGCACACCCCTACTGAGGCACTAGTAAACTGGAAATTGTAATGGGTCCCTCTGGCATCTCAAAGGCTTTGCTTTAAGCTCCTGTTGTTCATGGACAAAAATAACTACCTCTAAAACCACAGTTGCACTTAAAAATGGGAATTAGCTAAAATAAGGCTTGTAGGCTGAGACAAACCAGTCCTTTCTCAAAAAGAGCCACAAATAACATTACACGGGCTAATTGCAGCCAACCATTCAGCGCTCACTGAGCTGTGCTGGTTATTAAGAACCAAAATTAGGACAAATTACATAAGTATATGTTTTCCAAAAAAAGCCACATCTTTTGATTTTGAGGGGGGAAAAGCACATGATCAGGGTTGGCTTCATCCACTTTTCCACAGGCTTTTGGTTTTGTTTTTGCTATGGTATTTTAAGGAAAAGTTAACTCTTGCTCCTTACCAGCCACATGGGCCTTTAAAGTTTCATGTAAATGGAAACAAATTCCAGCAGAGGAAGTTACACCAACACCTGCAGAAGACACAATTCAGGCAGGTGAGCACTCCCAGGCTGTACACATAACCTATATTTGGCTCATGTCATAGAACTGCTGTGCTGGTGTCCTGAATGACCTGCTCACTTGCTATTTTTTCATGGTGGGAATCTGATTAACAGCAGTGTGGCAGCCTCAGTTTGCTCCCACGGAGGCCTGACAGCTCACATCACACCATGCATTAGCAGCGGGTTCAGATGCTTGGCCCCCTCTGGGTCTCTCCAGTTTACCAACCTTATTCTCTCATGAGAAAGAAGTCACAAGATTACCAGTGACCTTCTGAGTTTCTGTAGGAGCTGTGCAGGTTGGAGTCTCACCTCACCACTGCTCCCTGATGCCCTGGGGCACCAGGGGCCATGCCAGGAGAGCAGTGTCCTTAGTACTCATCTGAAGAGATCAGGACTAGGAGAGTGAAGAGTGTGTGCTTGCTTTCCCAGTGTCTGTCCCACATGGATGCAGAAGAGAAATGCACTTGTCTATCTCAGCCATCACCAAGCAGGAGCACACAGATGGCTGTGTTTTACAGACATACAGGACATGTCCTCTATCCACTGGAGAGGCATTGCTGGACTGTATTTGCCAAGTTGCTCCATCTTCCCCTCAGCATGAGGAAAGAGGCCAGTGCTGGAGCTGCTAATATGACACAGCTGCAGATGGACAGGTAACATTTTGGTACTTGGATCTGTCACTCCCATGGCTGCTGCCAGAAGCTGAATGACCTCAGTCCAAGTGTCTCATTTAACAGTTCAACCTTAAAAACTGCCACTCCGTCCTACACTCATTACAGCTCTTCTGATGGTGTTACAAGACACAAGTGTCTGCCTCCATACTGACCAGCACCCTTCACTCACAGGACTGCAGGGAAACTGCAAACTGTTCTGGAACTACAGCAGTAGGGAGAAACACACCCTGAACACCAAATTTCTCTGACTTAGGAACACAACAGGAATAAAAAAAGATTGATCCAACCCAGAATGAACGAATGACTGTATCATGGCAACGTCATAATGAGAAGATGCATTTGCATTGCACTTTCTTCCAGTACGTCACTTGTCTGAGATTTTTTTGTTTATTTTTCCCTGATGAAGATTAGGAACATTGCTGACAGGCCAATGTAATACTCCCCATATTGCTGAGATATTTGCATAACACTGACAGCCATAAATTATGCCAGAAGAAATAACAAAACAGCATTGCTGATGTATCCAAGGGTATGACCAAAATAAGGCTTGTAGACTGACCTATGTTATTAAACCCACTAGTCTAGCTGGGAAAAATCAGTATTTTTTCAAGTGCATCCCTCCATCCCCAGGTCCAAAACACAAGCAGCAACCTTGAAAAAATAAAAATCAGCTGAAAACAACTGATCTAAAATTTAGTTAGATTTGTATCAATAAGACCACCAGAGAGAAAATAGATGGTATCGGTGATACTGAAGGAGATTTGAAAGGGAAATGAGAAGGCAGATAATCCAGAGTTTATGGAATAAGTAGGACCAGTCAGTGAAAGAAAATATTGAAAATTTTCACAAAATCTCTCTCTTTTACTGTGTTGGTGACCTAAAGAAGGAAATTCAGACTTTTCCACCTTTGCTAAAGGGTCTTGGACAGCACTGCACTAGCTGGGAAAAAATGGTATTTATCATGAGGCTTGGTGCCCAATCCTTCATCAGGTGTGTCCCTACGATCCAGGCTCTTGAGATGATGTCAGTGGAAAGATATCTTCTGAAAGAGCCTGGAGATGACACTATTATTCCACAACCAGAAATGTTTCTGGTGTCAAAAAAGGAAAGCAGTGTATGGACAGACATGGAAGATTATGCTCTTCCTACATTTTGGAAATAAAAAATCAGTTTTCTGTCGTTTTATCAGTACAGTGGTATTCTGGGGTTAATCTTGTGTTTGTTTTTATCACAGACTTCTGCATTTTGCTTTGAGCTTAAGACATTAGTGAACTCAGAAAACTCTGGACCTGTAAAGCTGTTCCAGAAGAATTAATTTAGGCTGATTTATAATCAAAGGGTATCTCATTGTGTCCCCAGCTGAGAACATCCTGAAGTCTCTCCCATCACAAACCACACATAGGGCAATAAATCCAACATGGAAATGTCTTCTGCACCCAGACAGATCACCACTCACCATGGTTTCTCACCTTCCTCTTCCTCAGAAGTTGGCCCAGACTTCCAGAAAGACTGGGAAAACATTTTGTGACTGTCAGCTAAACTTCTGGACCTGCAATCAGAGCTGTGTGTCCTCCCATGCTGCTGAAGAGCCTGTGCAATGACACACCCTTGCAGCCCCTCACCCGGAGGAAGGAAAGGGGATCCCTCCTTTCCCAGGGCCTGGGGCAGGGACGAAGTGCCACTGCATCAGCCCCCTCTTGGTGCCCCTCCAGCCGGCACACCGTCTCCCTGCTGGGCCCAGGGGAAGCAGAGCACTTGAACTACATCTGGCACAACTCCGCTGTTCCTCAGGGAAATCTGCATTGAGTGCTAAAATAATCACAGCAGCCAGATTTGTAGGGATGCATCCTCCAGGGACACCAAATAGGCCAGTAGCTTGTCAGGGAAAATGCCAGCAAACATTGCAAAGACAAATAGAGAGAAGTAGCAACCCCAAGAGAAGTACAGGACACAAAAAACAGGACAGAAAGCTAATTCAGAATACCTCTATCATTCAAGGTCATGTGTGTCCCTTCTGTACCAAACAGGAGGTGTGTGCTGCTCCTGTTACAGTCACACCCAGGTCCCTGTTACTGATGAGCAGAGACTCCTTTATCTCAATTTTTCTCTTCTATTTCAGCTTTCAACGGCATTTTGCACATAAATGTACTCACAGTTCCCCTTACACGTTTTCTTAGTTTTGTTCATGTGGGTGAGTTGTAGTATTTTTATAATAACTGATTATAGTTTAGTGATTTATGTAGCAGTGGTGTCATTATATTTATGTTATAATTTAGTGGCTGTAACAGCAATGGAATTTTTTTTTTTAAGAAACCTTCCTGAAACAGCAGCTCATGGTGCTCCTTTAAGCTGGAGGTTTCTTGGGGCAAAATGCAGCTCAAATGATATATCAGGCATATATCTGAATGATATATTTAAACTGAAGAAAACAAGCCTCTGTTCAAGGACTAGAAAAGCAGATACTTGTTTATGCTCTGCCTGCGTGCAACTTCACCTTTATACATTATTAAACATGAGTAGGATGGATGAAATTCAAGAATCAGATGCAGGCAAGAAGAATCAGCATGGATAAATCAAAGACATGAATATATTTACTAAAGCAACTGGTTCTCATGACCCTAAACTCCAAATAGCTTCCATGGGGTCTGGGAGAGGTCTGAAAGCTGTAAGCGACATAAGGACAGCTGACTGAAGAGTAACACATGGTGGTGCTGATGCTGCAAAGTAACCCTGAAGTTTTAACATGAAAAAGGCACGGAGGAAAAGTGTGGTTTTCCTGGGAATACTAATCCTCAGAGAGGAAGAAAAAGAACAACTTCTTCCCATATCAAAGGAAGAATCCACTAGGGACAATTTTAATAGTATAAATGGGAACCTAAAAGTAAACTAGGGGAAAAGCACAAAAGCATGGCCTTCTACAAATACAAATAACAGAGTGATAGCAGAGCAACAACCTCCCAGTCCTGAAACACTTGGAGGGGCTGAACCATGCTGTAGACAACATTTAAGCTGTAATTTTGTTTCTATACTGAAATTCATGCTAACCTTTCCCATTAGAAGTCACTCAAAATATCAGGAACCCAGACATATTCTGAATTCCCAAGGGTTCTTACCCCACCCTACAAAATGAAAGCATTGGAAATCAAAATACTCCCTCATGATGAACCAGATTCCCCCATCACAATGAGAGACTCCTACTTTTGGAGAAGATATTTGGAGATGGTATCACTATGTTACTGAACCACCTCTCACCAGCCATCTTTCACTGCTGTCCTAGTCTGTAATGAGCAGAAATACATTCTGCTGTCCTTTGGCTCAGAGATGAAGATGACACTTAAGCCAGACATCAAGATATCTGGAAATACTGAGTGAATTCTGACAGCAGAGACTTAGGGGCGTGAAGTCGTGGTGTCTCAGCCCCAACAAAGATACAGCAAAGAGAAGCAGCAAAAACAGACCTGAAGCCTACTCCTTTCTTTCTCAAAGAAAATCTTAGCACCAATAGCAAGAACTAAGACTAGAAACAAACACTGACCTGCTGCTGCCAAGGAGGGGGCCATAAAGTGTGTCTGACATTTGTTGGCCTGCTTCTATCATAATGTACTAGCTGATAGCACTTACAATCTTTTATCACTCATGCACTGAATGGGTGCAAAGCAGCATCACAATGCACCCACAGGTGTCAGTGCTCCAGATCTGTCTACTCCGAATATGACTGATTGCTTGCTCTTCGTAAATTACATGAAGAAATATCTCCTGGGGAAAAGCAGCCTTCAAGAGCACTCTGTTCAGAGTACATAATATTAAGTTAAGGCTGGATCCTTTAAAGGGTAGGTTCATATACAGAATGGTTGGCTAGTGCCAGCTCTCACTCGTACATAGAAGGGCAGAATAAGACACAGGACAGTGTCAAAAACATTTTCCAGCTGATGCTAGGAAGCAAACTAATTTTACATTTGAAAATCCACCATAATTTAAAATTCTCTGCAGAATTAAGTTTAGATTTACATTTAGATTTGCTTAGAATTCAGTGTACATTATGTAAAGCACAATCACTGAAAATATTCTATTTTAGGATTCTTCAGTTATTCACATTTGTTTTTTTAAATAAGAAAAAAAAAATAGAACCATATAAAACCTGCTGTGTCCTTCCTTCATCCCTAATTGTTTGCTTCTCTTACTTTCTTGCAGAATGGTTGTTGAAATGTGTGAAGTACACAATTAAATGGAAACTGTATTAGCACACTGGCAGAGCACTCTTCTCCTTGTGTAAACTGTACAGTAAAAAACAACTGCATAGAAAAAAAGAACAAACCAAAGCTCATACCCATCCAATTCATCAAAAACCATTTCCAGCTGATGGCTGTCTTGACCAGAACCAACTAGAAACATGAAAACCCACAGTTTCAAAAGGGCAAACCTTAAATTCTGATGGCAGGTTGTAAAGCCAGACAATAAAAAGAGGCGAATCTTGGGACTCCAAGAAGAAATTTTGGTGAAGGATAAGCCATGCCCCATCAGCTTTATCTTGCCGTTAGAGAAATTTTACAAAGCCAGTTTGACTGATAGAAAATTCCTGTGTACTTAGAGGATTAATTACTTCATGCAGATACCAATATCTGCCTGTCAGCTTGTGTAATGTCCCTAATGCAAATGTTTGGGCACTCATAGCAAAAAGCACAGACATTAGACTCCATAAGCAGCTAACTTGTAGGATAAAATATGAAGCTAAGTTTAAATATGTAAGCCTATGTACCGCTTAGTTTACATAAAGTCAGAAATGCACTCCACACCAAGACAAATGGGCTGATTTTCACAGTGATATGTCTGCTCCTGTACTGGAGCTGGATTTATATAGCTTAAGAGCAAAGCAGAAAATTCAGAATAAGCACGAGACTTCAGGGTTTCACTGTCAAACTCTGGATATCACCAGACACCCAAGTAACAAACAAGGTTTGTTTCTTCTATTTCCTATTTATTAGATACCTATTCTGCTGTTAGTGTCATTTGCTTGCGAGAAGACTACTGGAAAATAGAGTTCTTATAGATGAACATACTCCTGAGCACTCATGTTGCTTTAATTTTTTATGCGAGGGCCTGATACGCTTTTAGTGCCATCAAGGGAAAAGACCAGATGATGAAACTGCTTCCCAGCTTGTCCCCAGATTGCACACAGATGATGGTGGTGATGCAGCAGAACTGGCTGGCAGTGGCAGGTTGTTTTCCTAAGTAAAGAGTCATAGATTTTTCTGTATGTTCCTCATGCACACTCAGAAGTACTGCATTCACAATACTGGCAGCTTGTGGCTGTAGGTCTTCTCTTTGCAAGAAAAGAAGCTTGGCTGTTCTAATAATGAGATGTTTAAAAAAAAAGAAAAGATGATTTGCTAGGGGCACATAGCATTATCACTGAACCAACTGCTTCAAAATGTATGTCAGGTGTCTAAATTAGTTATGACACTGTTTTAAGACTGGATATTAGAAAAGAAATTAGGTTCTTTAAATTTACCTTCTGAATTTTGAGCCATTTACTGCTTGTATTTTCAAGGTTTGCTCATAACCAAACTGTCCATTTCTGAAAGATTCTTACATCACCACAGGATCACAGTCACTAACTTTACCACAGCTAAGCCATGCTGATGGAGCAGAGCGAGCACACTGACTGTGCTTTGCATAAACCACAGAAAGAAATAGATACAACAAAGTTTGGCATTCTGTCTTTCTCTTCATCCTGTGAATTTGTTTCACCTGGGTATTGCTGGTTTAAATGAAACATCTCTATTCTCTTGCAAGTGATCTATCCCACTTTAGCAGGATATCAAAGGAAAATACCAGCTCATGATGTCACAGGGAAAAAAATTACTGTTCTGGACAAATGATGTAGAAATGACAACAGAACTGTGTTTATTTAACCTACATAGAAGAAGGCTGAGGCTAGATCTGACTGCAGTCATACACTTTCAAGAAGGAGTTAGAGTGAAGACAGAGGCAAACTTCTCAGATGGACACAGCAAAAGAACAAGACAATGTGCACAAATTGCAACAAAGTTCATTCTGATAATCGAAAGGTTTTCACAGTGAGAGTACTCAAGCACCGTAACAAGTTGTTGTGGCCCTTCATTCTCAGAGATGTTCAAAATTTGACTCTCTGATGTTTCACTCTAAGAAAACTGCTTCGGCCTTTGAGCTGAAGGTTGGATCAGACAACCTCCAGGAGTCCCTTCCAACCTGTGTTCTCCATGGTTCAGTGACAGGCACAACACAACTTGTCACACAGCTCACATACACAGGAGGAGCAGTGACACAACCAACAGACAGACCTGGTGATGATCCCTTAGCAGATCAGCTTACATCAGAACCTTGGCGCTCAAATTGCCTTTGCTGTGCCCAGCTTTTCTCCCCACCCTTACACTTCCACTATACAAGGTCATCCTCAATCCATCCTCTACTCTTCTGCTGTATACTTGTAAAGACTTTGGATTTATGCTTCTCAGGATTTCTTGAAACTCTCCCAGAGAATCACCTGGGAGGGCATTGGGCAGATGGTATCCATTTTCCCTTTAAACCAAAATCAAGGAGTATTGTTTTCCACCTGAATGTGATAAATAGGAAATCTTTGAGAGGCAATGGTACTGAGAACCTGCAGCAGACATAACACAAAATTGGTAAAACCTGCAATTAATCTGAAAACTATTTACTCTCCTGATGCTTACATCCCACTGTTAGTTATCCACCTCTCCCAATAGACACATGAGTGCCTTATACATTAACAAGACAAGTTTGGATTTGTCTGCAGGAAGCGCTAGATCACTTCACTTTCTGGATCTGGAATTCTGCCTTTTTCTCTTCCAGACTTACCTAAAATCAGCCCAATTTCAGAACATTTCCAAATCTTGATCTTGAACAAAAGGACTGGGCTGTAGGTCAAGCCTTTCATGTACTACTATTCAAAATATTATTATATTGGTATTTTCAGCTTCTGGTTGTTTCTTTAATACATTAGATGCAACAAACGCTCCTTATTCTAATCCTCTATAAGCTTAATTCAGAATGGATTTTAAATGTGCCAAAAGGCGATTCCTACAGTTAAGTTCTTCAGAAATACTCACACCTAGCTTCTGAACCTACAGAATGAGTATTTACCTCTTGACTATTTTTAGCAGGCTGACCTCTGAAATATGCTTTCCCTTTAAAATCTGTGTACTGGGGCTATTTTAGCTCTTTGTTTTGTTCTTTGGGGTTTTTTTCCCCTTCACCTGTCTATAAACATTAGAGGGACAAGCTTCACAAGCCTATCTTTTGTCAGACAAGCCCTATTCATGAGACAATTCAAAAGACATGGGCATCAACTGAATTAACAAGCAGACATGCTATTGTTACACTCCAATGTTATTTTCAACCACTGCAAGGTAGACCTTGTAGAAATCATAAAGAAAAGCTTAAAAAGCAAGGCTGGCCATCTAGACATTCCAATTAGACCAACACTTTCACACTTGCCTGTGACTGCTTTTGCAGTATCTCTTCTAAGTAATTTTTCTAACAGCAGTTTAACTTTCCAGACTTAATTCAAGGGCTTTATGACATTTGGATTTTCATCAGAAACTTTGTCAAAGAATAGGTTCATTATCTGCCTCTCCAAGAGCAAAGATGAACAAACCATTATTTACTTTGTAACTACTGGTTAGATTTATTAAACTGAACATATGCTATGCCTTTGTGCTTTTGGAGGAGCTCATTTCTGACCTAGTTGTGGGTTGCTCTAGCCATGGTACTTAAACGGCCTATTTTCCTGTCCTAATTTCCCTTTCTCAATCTACAATGCCCCACTTGACCAAATAAATAAATAAATAAAAAGACCAAACAATTTTGTACGTTTTTTTCTACTCTGCAGAGAACCTCCAATCCAAACAACACAGACAGGTTTATTCTGTATGCCAGACTCCTCTCCCCATTGTGTCTGGCTCGTAATGATCATGAATATGAAATGCCACCACAACACCTTGTGTGTCAACCTGTAAGCCAGCAAAGATTCACCCAACAGCTATGCCTACCCATGCTATTCCTCACTGCCTGGTGCCAGAAGGGGCTTCTTTAAGGTGGAGGATGGGATGGCACAAGTGCGATAACACTGCTGGGAACTGGTTTTGTTCCAGGAAGCAGAGAGAATGACATGACTGCATGCAATCACCATGGCACAGCCAATTCATTACTAACACGTCAGGAAATAACTGGGGTATATCCACAGGACATCTGTGCTGAATTAAAAAAAAAATTATCTTGATTGTTACTGCAGATTACATTTTAAAGGTATGTTTTATTGATTCCATATGTTCAGTCATAGGTTGCTGACAACTAAGGTGACTAACTGACACGACTCAGTAAGTGAGGTGACCAAGATGACTCAGATTTCCCTGTTCAGTGACACAATAAATGACTGGACATTGGAAACTCTACATCCATTGAGAGACATGGTTGTTGATAAACAGCATTTTACTTCACAGACCTTGTTGACAGATTCTACAGCCATCAGCAGACTTCAGACATACTTAGCTGGCCCAGGGACAGGAACATGCTTTAATGGTCAACTGCCAAAACAGGATAAGGACTTCATTTACTCCACGTTAAGCCACCTGAAACTGTCCCTTTGAGTACACTATTCACCTCAAGACTAACATCTAAATATGTCAACTGTACACAATAAACACTACTCATGGAAACACCTAGCTTTTTTTAACCCTCCCTGATTTTGATGTGCATGAGAGACTTCAGACAAACAGCAGGGGAAGAAAAATGACTTTGCAAGACAAAGAGTGAAATAAAATACTTAAAATGCTGTCAACAATTCATTGTAAACCTGGGAAAAATAAAGTGATAAAGATCAATTTCTGCAAACAATGTTTCAGTCACAGTGTTTCAAACACTCTATAACAGTAGCGAGAAAGAAAGAAAGTCACACTATCTTAATTTTAAAACAATGTATATACTTTAGGAGAATTATGTATATACTTGAGCCTTTACATTTCAAGTTTGTGCCTCAGAAGTGGCAGACACCTGAATAATTCAGGCCAAAATAAGTAACAGAAGCCAGCAGCAATCATGGGGTGACAGGCTACAGAAACAGAAGAGATTTGCCTACAAGCTGAGTTTGCATTCACATTGTTTCAGCAGAAGGCCTCACGCAGAAAATCTCCTAAAACCAATGCAGCTGATGTGAGTTTACAGGGAAACGAAGAGTAAACTATCTAAACGGCTTCACTTGAAGCCTTTCTGACTAGGAAGAAGTGTGCTGGCAGTGAGCCTCAGTAACTCCATGTTTTCACTCCCCCTTCCCTTTGCAGGAGCATTTACTTTTTGTACTGCCTTGTAAGTGCACGTCAGCAGCATTACAAGTGCCCAGTGTACTCTCCCCCCATTGCAGTTTCCCATGAAAGAAAGACTAATTCACGCTGTTTGTAGCTCCTCCCGTTGCCAGCAATGCCATTGAAACACACAAAACAAGGGCAGGAGAACAAAGACCGTGCAAGGAAGCAGAGAATAAGCATCAGAAAAAAAAGTGAGGGAAGAAAAGGAGAAGGCGTATTCTACTCTTGGTTGTGTCTGGCAGCTCTGGATTCATGTAACAGATGGGAGTGCAGAATTCATCCCCTACAGACACAATGGCTGAGGAGACAAATACCTCAGATCCTCACTTGGACCAGCTATTTAAATAATTGAAAAAAAAAAAAACAAACCCAAAAAAACAAACACTACCTATGTTTTCCCTACAAAGGACAAAAGATTTCCTTCCAACCCTGGGAGAGGCTTTTCATATCTAACAAATTATAATGAGCCATTTAAAATAATTAAGCCAATTTAGTTGTAGCCAGTATACAAGCTAAATGCTGATGAGGAATGGGAGTACAGACATACCCCTAACCACAATCAGAAACTACAGCAGTCAGCACAGCTGTATCAGCAAAGGTATTATTCTAAATCCAAGTTTGTCCTATAACTTACGAACACAATTGGAAAGGGGTGGGGGAGAGATAACTAGACCCCTGATACGTTAATTTATCATAGCTCTATTTACTTAATTGGAGGCTTTGATTGCTTATACCAGCAGAACTGGAGAGCCCCACAGGGGTTACAGCTGGAGGTGGGTATGAACCAAGTTGCATTAGACATGGTTAGACACCTACCTGAACATGAAGTAGTAAACGTGTAAGAGGTACTTCCCACCCACAAAGGGCTGTAGGAGCTGGGCTCCTTAATAAAGAAACACCAGCATTAATTAAGAAAGTGGAGGTACATCTTTTAATAATTAATGATGAAAGAGATCTCCTAAGGCTAAGGGCAGCGGATGATAATATTGAATAATTCAGCACTATAACCAAAGGAACAATGGCATAGTAACTTTAGATGTGAGCATTTGCAACAAAACCCAACAAAAACATTTGATATGCTGACAGCTTCATGTGTTCAGGAAAGATACTCTTTCCTATTGAGTGGACATCAAACAACTTCTGAAACTGGTCTTTACAACAAAATAAAAAGCAGCTGGTAAAATTGCACTGAGCCAAATGACTTTATGTTAGGTTTATGCTCTGCCAGGCCTGGGCCCAAAAGATCAGAAGTGTGGACCAGTAAAGGCAGTAGCTCCAGTCAGTAAATCTGTTTTCCCAATAACCTAAATTAGCCACAACATCAAGTCAGTTTAATTATCAAGAGGGGAAAAAAAAAACCCAACCAACAAACCAACAGATTTTTAACTTCTCCTGTCACTTCACAGAACTCCAGCAGCAGGGACAGTCTGTGTCTATCAAGTTTAGAAAGACATACATAAAGCTTCACCAGCTGTTGAGTATTCAGATTTAATTTGTGGTCACATATATTGGAGAATTTTAATTTGTTGCCTGTTTAGCAGCTGAGAGGTAAGAAAGCAATGAGTCTTTGCTATTGCATGAGAAAAAAATGTGTGTTATATTTAATTGCAGAAGTTTGGCAAAACATCAAAGATCACGGAAAAAAGATGTTCAAAAGGAAAAAAAAAAAAAAAAAGAAAAACAAAAGATCTGAGTGACAGACTAGGAAAGACAAAGCATGCTGCTGTTCAACCTCTCTGTGTCTCACTGCTGGCGAGGACTGTGTGCCTGCTGGGGCTTCCCTTAGCAGATGAAGGCCAGCCAAACTACAGAAAGCAAAAGGCTTTTGAAATTTCCTCCTTGAACTGTTTCGATGACAAGTTCCTATTAAGCGTTGTTGTGAATTCATCAGAAAATAGGCGCAGCTCGCTCTGCGTACCGGGAACCGGCCATCCCAGCTTCTCCGGCAGCAAACCCTGACAAAGTAAAGCTGTGTGCAGCCGTGCCGAGGGACAGGCGCGTCAGCCCCTGTGTCTGCGAGCCCCGGCGGGG
>VXBX01006201.1:1002705-1037203 GCA_013400415.1 Scytalopus superciliaris | reverse complement strand
CCCGCCCCCGCGCCGGCCCGGCCCGCACGGCGCGGCTGCCCCGGGCGGTGGGAGCGCACCGGGAGCGGGAAACAGCGTGTTAAACTGAAATAACCGACCGGGGGGAGCTCCGGGCCGGTGCCTGCCTTTGCTCCGGCGTGTTGGAGGGTCTGTGTCCAGCAGAGAACAATAGAATCTTCAATTGCGGTATAGCTGTGGGTTTTTTCCCCTCGCTGTCTGTCTTTAAATGACACAGAAATTACAAGAAACAGGAGTAAGTGTGATGGCTTCCTGTCAAAGCACAGCTGGAGAGGTAGTGTGTCCTCTAATGTTTCTGGTTAACAACGGTGCTTGGGTATGACTTTGAGCAGACTGAAGCTGGGGCCAGCCGGTGCTTGTGGACAGTTCTGCCAGTGCTTTGCCAAAAGCGCTGCCTGACCTGGGCTGAAGGCAGAGAGCGGAGAACAAACACGCCTAACGCTGGTCATCGGAACTAGCAGTTCTCAGAGCTGGTGGTTACTGGACCTGGTGGTAATGCCCAGGATGGAGCATGAATGGATGTAGAAGCGCCTGTGCTGAAGTCACAGCTGGCTGTTGTTATATTCTTTGGTGTATGAGGTGACCCCACCCCCTTCCCTCAGGAAAGAGCAGAACAGAAACCTGTATATAGGAGAGGCTGCACTACTGCTTGCCTTCCTTCCTTGGAGGAGATTGCAGAGCAGAGTATGACCCTGAAAATGTCCCTGGAGCATGCTCAGACAGCCCAGCCTACCCACTGTGAAAGTCAGCTGGAATTCCTGTGATGTTTTGTGTTGCCCATGCTACCCCCAGCCAGAGCAGATGGGCATTGCCCCGTTTGGTATCCCTAGCTGAAGATAAGCTTAGTGTTTGTAGACTGTCATGATTGCAGCTAAGGTAGAATCACAGAATAGCCTAAATTGAAAGTTACCCCAAAAGATGATCACAACCAACTTTTTGTGGGATTTTCCAGTCCCAGTAGGTGGGCTATAGTTGGATTGTCCCATTCTAATTCCACTTTTCAGTGAACCAGAGGTTGATGCAAGACTTCCTTTGTTATTATTCCTTGAGTGACAGAAGAGTGAGAGAAATCTGGATCTGTCCCATATAATACATGCACACATCTTATTGTGATGTCCTGTGGACACCATGTGTTGTTTTTTTGAAAGACTCTATCACTTATTCCTACAGCTGTATGTTAACCAGCTGTAAGGAGTCTGGTAGGTCTTCTGGGCATATTTGGCCTCAGCAAGGTCAGGTTGATCTTTGGCACCTCTGTAGTTCTGTTTGTGATACCTGTATACCTGTACAGTGCACCTATGACCTTAATCTTCTGTGATGTCTCCTTGAGTAGAATTTACTTTGTGGGTGTAACTTGGTGTTCTGTCATTTGACCATTGCAGAACATATGTTTTTGCTGAAGGGAAGGAATGACTTCTTTGAATGATACTTAATGGAATATCCAATTGTTATTAGTAGTCTTGTTTATTATTTACAGACAAATTAAAAGACTAATGCTTGTAAATTCAGAGTTGCAGAAATAACATTTAAGGTGTTTAGGTGGTAAAATGCATGGGCTTCTCTGTTACTTGGTTAGAAACCTGACAATACAAGTCTTGGGTTGCAACAGCACATTCACTGGAATGGTGGGCTTGTTTTCTCTCAGCTGGAAAAAAATACAGAAGAGAATCAGGGCAATAACTGCATCATCATCTTTTTAAATTACGTTAATTCACTAATAAGTGCTGAGAAGAGAGTAGTGGAGGTAAGAAGGGATAGGTAGCGTTTCTTGAATGTTTTTGTAGCCAGCATTGATGTTTGTATGACATGCTTTGAATGAATTAACTCTCAGAACTGAATATTGGGGATTACAGCTTGTATTTTGTTCTAGGATAGGATATTATAGTGGAGCTTTTGTTTTTTTCTTCTTTTTTTAAAGTGCTGTCTTGTTTTACTTTTTATAGTAGCACACCAATAAAATTGTATGTCCTGGCAGTAATAAATCAGTTGCTGTTTAAGGGCAAGAAACCAGAAACCCAGTAACCTAATTGCTCACTTAATGTTCTTTTCTGATGTTACTTTGCTGATGACTTTTGGTTCTTCTCTGGACTAAGTTAATGTCCTTAGGCCCTGATTCTATTTTTAAATTTATTTTATATGAGTAATTCTGGCATCCGTTCTGAGTCTTGCTGACTTCACTATGGTTCCTTATGGGTAGAGGAAGAGTAGAGAAGAATAATTGTGACTGTTTATTGACTCTGTATATAATGACGTGTATTGCTGGAATAGAGCCTTATGTGGGAGAACTGTCTGTGTAAAAGGACCTTTAAAATAATAATTTGGGGTATCTGACCAATTTTGTCTGTATTTATTCAGTTGTATCTACATTTCTCATCAAATAGCAGATCTGTACAAGTTGTTTAAAATGCTTGTCCACAGAATTAATCTAAATTCAAGGTTGTATTTGTAGCTTAAGTCTTCTAGTCTTCCAAGTATGAGAACTCCGGATGCTCACTTTAAGCAGATATTTGCTCACTTTAACCAGACAAGGATTTCCTTTGCTAGACAGTGTTCCTTTCAAGGAAGTCTTCAGTAATTGTGTTTAAGTGCAAATAGTTGATATCTTATTTCAAACTGGATTTTCAGGGAGGAAGGGGAAATTCCAAAGTCCTAACTAGTGGTGAAAGATTGAAGTGGTAGGTGGGCCACAAGATTAAAAATTCAAATTTTAAAAAAATACTGACCGTTCATTTGAATGGTGTGTGCTGGATTTGTTGCCCAAGCAACTACTTAATTATTGCTGCAGCAGCCAACATGAAATGTTTGTTGTCAGTATGTAAACATCTCACATTTGTTTTGATGAGCAGGCTTTCAGTTTTTCTCACACCTAGAGTGGCCATTTGATTTAAAGTAAAATGTATGATACCTTTACCATTAGAAGTATGTATTTACTTTGTGGTTGTAACTTGGTGTTCTGTCATTTGACCACTGCAGAACACTAGAAAGTCCCTTACCAAAGTAATTTACTTTTTATATTACTTTGGTCTCTGAACCTGTTTTTTGTTTGCCTATTAAGTGTCCTGGTTTTTGCATCCATTTTCAAAGAATTGTGCTTGAAAGGTTGGGGTTTTTTCCCTATCGCTGCTTCTTGTTCTCTGGGCACCATAATTATTGAAAGTGCATTTGTACTTTCTGCCCTCTTTATCAAAGTTGCTTTGCCTGTATTACAGGAATATGCAAAGATGAGTATAGAAATTCTCAGATTTGGACAATGTGTGTTTGGTATCATAGAATGGAAGGGACCTTAAAAACCATGTAGGTCCAATCCCCCTGCCATGGGCAGTGACACCTTTCACTAAACCAGGTTATTCAAAGCCCTATCTGCCCTGGCCTTGAAGGTTTTAATGGAGTTTTTAATTCATATGGTTTTTTGTAATGTTTGTCTTACAAGCAGGGTTTCTGGTGCGGAAGAGTGACCATGTTGCATCTTCCATGCAAATCTGTCTATTCCACCCTTTTGCTGCTTAGGGGAAACTTGGTGTTAAGAGACAGAGTGAACGTCTGGATTTTCTTAGGCAAAGGGTGTATGACTGTTCTGTGTTCTCTGATAATTCCTGACTGGTATAGCGGTTATGTGGAACCAGGTACAAGCAGACAGGAATTAGAGAAACACAGTTCTTGCCTCACGTGGCAACTTCTTTGTGAAAGTGGTAAGTCAGTCTGTGATCTCTGAGTGTGATTGGTTTGTGTAAGTTTGCAAGAAGTAAATAGGCTGCTGTTTGCTGTCTGATGGTTTCTGGTCAGCATTTAGGAGGGCAGCATCAAGAGTTTGCCCCAGCACCAGCTAGTTCTGTGCTGGTCTAGCTCATCGTCACAACTGACTGCTCAGCAAATGGGACAGGTTGCCTTGGAGCCATTTCTGTCGCTCTCAAGGACATTTTGAAGGCAGCAGTATAAGCTATGCTATCTAGTCCTGATGTGTAAATAAAACAGTGGCACAGAAGTTGCCAGGTATTTGGCAAGGAAGTGTAATGTTTTTTGTTCTCCTTGGCGTTCTGGGAAGGTTTCTATGTTCATGCTTGAGAACACAGAACAGTACAGAAAAATGCAGACGTGTTTGAAGGATGTTTTGCCAGTGGTGGGGAATGCCCTCAGCTATACTGTGTGTCAGCTTATAGCCCAAGTGTGGCGGTTTGTGGTGCCATCTCAGAATCGAGACACGTGCTGAGTCTGGAGATCCAGGAGCGTGTTTTGGTTTCTCCCTTGTCTTGTGCAGAGTGCACAGGGGCATTTAGAGCTGTGAAGACACACTGTCCTTAGGAAAAGAACAGGAGAATGACAGGGCACAGAGGAAGCTGCTACATGGAGCCATGGTATGTTTTGATACTGCTGATCTTTTTAGCCATCTGAGTGGTGCAGATAGACACTTTAAAACCAGTGCAATTATCAGGAAGCCCTTTGAGTGCCCTGTAGTAGCCTTGTAGCTTACATCATTAGTTGTGTTCTTTGTACTGTTGTTTCTGTCATGAGGGAGATATATTTATGGAAGAGGGATGGGTCTGTGGGATCACCAGGCTTCATGAAAACATTTTGCAACCTTTTGGAAAACAATGAAAAAACAGTGCAAGCAAAAGTAAACATTTTAGAAGACAGTTGTTACTGCTCCATAGTGGAGAGCTTCCATTTCTGAAGACCTGGGAGTATTAAACAGGGGTTGAATCTCACTGACATTTGAGCACGAAAGTGATTTGTTACATGGCCAGTAACATGAATAACTCTTTACTTGGCCTGAAACTGAAAGAACAGGCTTTTGTGATAAGCCAGGAATGCTGCCTTTCACATAAATTGCTCATTCCACACTGCGTGTCTCAAGGCTGTTCAGTAACCAGACTGTTGATGACTCTTCATTTCAGTTAGTCATGTAAAGATAGAAGATTTTGCTTGCTGTTAGAAATCCTTTGGAGATACCTAGAGCTTTCCTTTCCTTGGTTTAACGCTGAAGAAATACTGTAAGGAGATAAAGTTGCTTACAGGTTGAGTAGTTTACAGCTGTGATAGAAACCATTTTAACTTAATCTTAACTTGCTAAAGATGCACCACTATATACTGTTGTTTGGTTGTTGTTTTAATGTGGTGTTTTTAGATGAAGTGCACAGAAACAGAAGAATTGTCTTCTCTCGTCTCTGATTGATTTTCTGTGGCTCTACAGAAATGGTTGGCCAAGGTGAAGGGGAGAGTGGTGGGAACAGTTTACCTTTAATATATGTGTTGTTTGAGGTTTAAACTTTAAAGTCCCCTTAAAAGTAGTGAAATAGGAACTTACATGTGGAGAGAGAGGTTAAGGAGGATGTATTTCATCATCTGTATAATCTCTCTGGTTTTAGTTCCTGTTCTATATCCAGCCTAACAGCTATTCTATGAATATTTCCATTGTTGGTACCAGTATAAATACTATCTAATCTCTTTACCTGGGAATAGTGAGTCAGTATTTCATGACATTTAGATTCTGAAATGCAGTTTTTACTGACTTCTCACTGGACTGAGGCTATAAGAAAGCAGTGGGAACACTAACTTCTGCGTATGACTTCCTTCCTAGCCAGCTCCAAGCTAGTTGAAATACTGAAAAGTTGCCAATTAGTCAAAATAGCAGATTTACTGGTGGCTTGCTGTTCTAGGAAGGAGGAAGTGGTTTTAGCGTTTGAATTGTTTCACAGTGGATTTGTCCACAGAAATAATTTGTTGGTATCTTGGGGTTTTTTTTGTGATTTAGACTATAAGCTTTTACATAAGTATACAAGGGGTATATGTGAAGAGAAATGCATTTTTTCCAGGAGCAAGGGAAATGAGCACCTATGTGCACAAGTGAAGAATAGAGCAAATTAGGAGATTTGTTAGATTTGTTGTTACTTTTGAAACACCTCTGAAGTTTAAATGTTTGTGTATATCTGTATCAAAACCAAACAAACAAAAAGAAGTCACCTAAAGTGGAGTCTGATCCATTCCACTCATACTGAATTTACAGTCCCTAAAATCTTCCCTGTGGAGATAGTGACATTGGAGTAGCATTTTGTCTATTGACAATATGCTTGAATTTCTTTTTTTTTTTTCTTTTTTTTATGGACTCCAAGAAAGAAATACTCTTATAGGGAAAACTACTAATCTTCACTTCAGGTTTGTGCTACTTACAGATTTGTTCTGGTAAAGCACTTGCTTCATTTCAAATTTATGAGTTTATATATTGGATTATGCTACTACTTGTATTTGCATGTGTACTTCTTAAGTAAGGTTGCTAGGGTTTGTATTGATGGAGAAGGTAATACATAGTAAGTGAGGATGTTAAATTTAAATTACTATCACCCTTTCACATGCAAACGCTTCCCATGGCTCTGTGTTGCTTTTCTGGTTTGTGGACAGCATGTGCTTGTAGCATCATTCTGTACACAAACTAGTTTGAGATTACTATAAATTCTTTTGCTCTTAATACCTCTTGGTTTTCTATGTGAACATGCCTTAAGTGAATGTGATCTTTTAAATCTCTTTGGAGAACAAGACTTGTACTCGTGTTTTTGAAGCTGTGTAAGTACTTCTGTGCCGGCGGCTGTGGCCGAGTGGGTAAAGCCGCCGCCCCTGGATCCGTGCTCCTTCTCGGAAGGACGCCGGTTCGAGCCCTGCGGGTCTCGCTCTGCCAACTTCGTCCGGGCTTGCCCCGGCCAAGGCTAGAGTGTCCCAGGGCTAAAGGGGGTGGGGCCAGTTCCGCGCACGCTGAGCTCCACGTAATAAATCCATTCGCGCAGGCATAAAAAGCATCGTCGTTCGCGACGGCTAGCCACACACAAGTACTTCTGAAGAATCATTCATGGCTCTTTCCTTGAGAGATTTACTTACCTTGTAAGAAGGTGCTTTGTTGGTACAGGTTTAGGAGCTGTATAATAAGCTAGAAGGTACAAAAAAGTACTTGGTCAGTCAGTGCTAAATTCATCTCTTACCTGCCTGTTAAAACCTTGATTTTTGCTGTGGAGAATGGCAGAGTTTCCATGGTGAAAGGTGGCTGTGGTGTGTGGGAGTCTTGGTTGGAAGGGACTTTTGAGGCTCATCAGTCCACAGTCCTGCTCAGAGCATGTTTACAAATAACATTGGCTTGCCAGCTGTGGCATAGTCTGCAGAGTCTTGCAAACCTCTGAGAACAGAGATTACCAGCTTTCTGAGTAAGGCACCAAACCTCCTCAGAGATGTTTCTGATGTCCAGTCCGAACCTCCCAAGCTGCTACTTGTGATACCCAGAAGAGTTTGCCTTAATAGTTTTTGTAGTGTGCCTGCAGCGTCAGTTACTATTTGGTTGTCCCTAGGCTGCATCTTTGTCAGGCTGAACAAACTCAGCTCCATCACCTGCTTCTCAAACATGATCCTCCAGTCTCCAGGCCATTTTCCTGAGTCTTACCAGGCTCTCAAATTCCTTTTTGACCTGGGGGGCTTGAAACAGAACACAGTATTTGAGCTTCAGTCTCACCAGCATTGAGTTTCCTTTGATTGCACTCCTCTTGGCTTTCCCTGTTTGCAATGAGAGCTGACTCTTGGCTCATACACAACCTGGCAACCAGTTTGATCTCCAGATCTATCTCAGTGAGACTGTTGTTCAACCTGTCTGATCTCAGGCTCCACTGAAGCACCCCAGGAACAGAATTTTGCACTTCACAAGGTTTCTGTTGGCTTATTCCTCAAGGTTATCGAGGTCCATCTGAGTTGTCAGTCATTTTTCCTTGTTCAGTATCATCCACAGTTTTTCCGAAGATTCGTTTTATCTTATGCTTAGGTTGTTGATGAAGATACTGTATAATATTGGTCACAGTATGAGTACTTGTGGGTGCTTCTCTACCCGCTACCAGCTGAATGCTGAGCCATCGATTACTGCCCTTTAAGCTCAGCAGTCCAGCCTGTTGCCATACAGTCTAACAGGCCATTTCTCCAACCCATGCCTTTTCCGCTTAGTAGTGAGACTCCTGTGGGAAACTGGATCAGCCCTAAGAACTATCAACTGTTCTGTGATTTCATTTATTTCTGCTAAATACATCAAGCAAATATTTGAACTGTTAGTAAGTAACCAAAGCTAGCTTTATGTAAGTAAATTCTTACAGGTAAAATGGAGTTTCATATGTATGTCAGTCTTCCAAAGATGATACTTGGAGGGACTTCTGGTGCTCTGAAATGTGGTCTCAGTAAAATAAAATGTGACACTCAGAAGTTCCATAAAGAGTCCTTTTTCCTTTAACGGAAATACATGACCTATTTGTATGTACATAAAGCTTGTACATTTAGAATGTACATGTTACTCAGCTAAAGTAGTTAGGGTCACTGATTTTGTTTCAGGTATGTTACAAAGTCTTAGCAGCTTCACTTTTAGAAATACTGCATTTAAATCCTTTCATATCAAAACACTGGAATAAGCACTACTGAAAAGTAATTTCTAGTGGCTAAACAGTGCCTAATGCTATGAACCCTGCATGATTTTACAGACTTGTAAAACCTCAAAACAGCTTGAGTAATTTTTCCTGTTTGTAGTTGTGTGCATTTACTTTAATTTTTCACATTATAGCACTATGAAACTATATCTAGAGTTATTACTCAACACTCCGGTAGTCCATTCCAAACGTGAAAATAAAGGAACAACCGTAATTTCATCTTTCAGTCAACATGCAGAGTAGTCAGGAACATCATACTGAATCTGTTTCTGGAATGGTCTTCAGTTTTGAAACAGAGTCAATTTTTCATGATTTCAAGTGGCAAGATGGGATTAGCTAATAGTGATTTTGATCCAAATTATGGATCTGCCTGACTGGACACAGGATTTTCACATGGTTTGTCAACCTGAGCCCAGTAGCACAAGTCTGTGATCACACTGAATTTCCAGATGTTGTAAGAAATTGGACAACTTTGTGAACTGAAAGAAGAAAAAAATATAGGCTTGGTATTATGGAGGTAGCACTTGAAAATGAAATGGTTGGCTCTAAAACTCAAATGTGATCCAAAGGAAAACTGAACTATTTTATGTTACTTTATTTTTCAAAGCCATTCAACTGATTCCTGAATATCTGGGGCTCAATAATGTGTTTAAAAAACAGCAATGCTTTTTTTTCCCCTTGAAAACCAGAGCTAGTCTCAATTCAGTATGTGAGTGTTCCTACCAGAAGAGCTTTTTGTGCCAGGGGATCATGGTAATAACTTCTAGTGTCATATGACTAATTTCATGCACATATCTTCAGATTAATATGAGATGAGTAACAGCAGCAAGAAGTAACTGGTACCCTGCAGCTCCTGCAATGGGTTTATCCAGTAGGTGTTACAGGCGCAGATTCTGTCTCTTCTTTTGATTTCAGTGTTTTAAGAATAAAACTAATTTCATCTAATTGTTTTGGTCCTCTTATGAAATGAGCAAAGAACCGAACAAATACACATTTTGGTGTCCTGGAGACAGATTGGCAGAAGTAAAGATGTGCATTCAGCTCAGATGGAAAAGTATTGATGGATATCATTAGGAACAAAGTTTCATCTGCTGTTTGTGAAATAAACTGGAATTTGACATTGAGTTTTTTTAATAAGTTTGAAGAGCTTTGTAGTGGCAGTGTGAGTTCAGTGCTTAGAATTCAATGCAGAGCATGGGATGCCAGCTAGCGTTTTTTGATTGGAAATTGGGTTATGGGATTTCTTTTGTTGCTCACTTGTTCTGGTGCTTACATGGAAAAATAAATCTTGCCAATGAAGTGAGACAATGAAATAAAGTGGATGGACATAGGTCAGAACAGGTAGGTCTTGCATTTAACTGTCTGATTAGCAAGGCTAATTTTTAATGTACTAACATCAGGAAGTCTATAGTCTTGTGCAAAAGGGATTCAGAAAATTTGTCTGCATCAGAGCCAAGGCTTTTTCTTTTGTTTTTTTTCTTCCTCCTTCTCTATAATTTTGCTTCATGACACCTTGGCCTGTTGTTCTGGTTTTAAATAAACATGGTAATTAAGGCTTTTTGTTTAAGAGAAACAAAGATAAACATGAAATAATCCTAAACCTCTTCTGGTATTGAACAATTCCTTTGAATTTTATGTGTTGAGAGAAGTGTAGGTATGACAAATATCCTGCTTTTGTTCTTGCAGACCCTTAAATTTCTTTGTGTGGATTACTGGCTTTTGGTAAAAAGTTTTTTGAGATGTGTTCCTTTGTGAGCACATAAAAAAGACACCCACTGTATTTTGATCTTGATGAGCATCACAACTTGTTTTACTCACTTTCTTGATGTTATCTTAGATTTCCATGTTTCAGAAGCACCATTACATAGGTCAGTTTTCTAAAATGTACTGAAATGGAAAAAATAAGCAGATGTATTTGGCATTAAAAACAAAAAAAACCGCCCAGCTGTAGGGTACTTATACTGAAATGGTAAGTTGGAAATTACCTCTTTTTTTAAATATCCCCTCTCCCAGCCTCCAGGTAAGCAGTAAAATGTCATGAGATATGCCTTATTTGAATGGAAACTAGTGAGCAGGTATAAGTGCTTGCTCTGTATCTGTTGTCAAATAAAGCCAAGTATTTGGACTAGACTAAGTGCTTACTGTTTTTTTTTTTTTTTTAAATAATGATACAACTTCTGGATTTTTTTGTGACGTTGGAGTTTCGGAAAGTTAAAACTTGGGTGTTGAATTGATGTCATTTGATAGAGAATGTAGTGAGCAATGTGTCACACATAGGTCTGTTTCAAACCAGAGAGTGTATTGGACATCTGGGTTGGCTTTGTCTGCTGCTTCCCTCCTGCTGTACCTCATTACAGATTTCTCTTCAGCTTTTCATGTTGGAATTTTTTTTTTCCTATGTTTTTGGCATGGAAACAGGAAAGGCTGGAGTTTCCTGCCCACATAAACAATAAATCCCAGTGAACTAACTGGGGCAGATTATGCCTGCCTTCCCTGAATACCATCTTTAAAAGGAAGGAAACAGCATAAGTGTTTTGGGTATCAAAATAGGATTTACTTAATAGTAGAGCAATTTTCTTGAAGAAACATGTAGCGGAGACAATGTTTTACTGCATGAAGTTCTTGAGATTCAGATCTAAGAAGTATTTTTGTGTGACCATATTAACTGTTGTGTTGTATTATCCACCATGTAGAAATGTCCTTAATTAATACAGCTGTTTCCCTGATTACAGTAAGTTTTGGCAAAGGGCACTTTTTCAAACATTCAGAGCTCTGGAGCTGTATATTCCACTTTCTTTAAATACACTGCCTCAGTTTCACAAAACATCTGGAATTCTCATTCTTACTCCACTCTGTGACTTAAAGTGGATGATTTTTAGCTTTTTTTGTCAATTATGTTATAATCTATAGTTTAGTGTCTCTAGTCAGTGAAAGATAATGCAATATGGCTTGACTTGTAGGTAGATTAACTTGTAACAGTTCCACATCAACAGTATTGAAGCATATATGTGCCTTAAAATGTCTGGAACTGAAATTAACTCTACAATGAAGTGGAGGATTCATTTGTTTAGGGTTGTACTTCTCTTTTCACCTGAAAGAAGAATTTTACCTTTCTACTAACAACTTTAAAAAATTTATCTGTGGGTGGGAGCCTCTTTTAATATGCAGACTAAGTTTGTGTTTTCTCTTCCCTCCAGCTGGTGAGCCTGCTGCTGATTGGAATTGCGGCATGGGGAATTGGCTTTGGCCTCATCTCTAGTTTCCGAGTTGTTGGAGTGGTAATTGCAGTAGGAGTCTTCCTCTTCTTTATTGCCTTAGTTGGATTGATCGGTGCGGTGAAACATCATCAAGTCTTGCTTTTCTTTGTATCCTTCTGATGCATTGATTGCATCTTGGTTCAAGCCATGCAAACAACCTGCTCTGTCAGCTGAGACTGAGGGGGAAGGTTCGTCAGAAACAGAACAGAAATTCACAATCTTATTTTGGTCAAGTACAATCTAAGTTAGACTTCCTTCCTGTTTAACTTTATTTCAACTTCCTTTTTTTTGCCTGTGTTTGTGCTCTGAAGATACTGTTCACATTTTGTAATTTTTTGACAGCTTTTTATCGTGGTTTACTGTGTCACAGGTGCCTCTTACTGTGCACTCAGCCCTACATAGAGCTAAAGTATGTGAACTGTTAATGTTTAACCTTTGTGGTCTGTGAAAAAGTACTGACCTCCACTTTACAAACAGCTTAATTGTGTTAAGTCTCTGCCTCTGAGCACAGCAGCCAAATTGTGAACATAGTCCCCAACTTTCAGAATGTGTTCTTTAATATAAAAGTTTCTTCTTTTTGTTTTATATTGTTTCCAGATGCTTTAGTACAAAAGTGTGTGAGACATGTTCCCAAGAGCACATCTCAGCTAAAGTTATTTTTTTGTAATTAGTTACGGGATTATGCCATTAGAAAAAAATATTCTGAATATGCAATATCAGAAATATATTTTCTCTACTACTTTATTTAAGTGAAATGTTTTGACGTGACAACATGAGTCCCTAAAGCTGGAGAAATTGGCTGTAGATTTTCCTCTCACAGCTCCTTTTATTAATCTCTCTGCTCATGTTTTCTTGCTAGGCAAGAAATACCTAACCTGGATATACCAGCTATGTATAGTAGTAGCCAAAAAGAGATAATATATGGTGATTGAATTCTGGGAACATTATTTAGGTCATCTTTTCCACATCCAGTCAGAATTTACTTCTATAGTGCTTTTGTTTCAAAAGACTTACTGTTACCCAGTGAAATAATGAATATCATTAGGTGTATATGTTATAAAAGCAAAATTAATTTGAAATTATATCCTTAACCACTGTTTCCAGTACATGATTATTCTTCTGCTAGTCTTTATTGTCCAGTTTTCTGTCTCCTGTGCCTGTTTGGCACTAAACAAGGACCAGCAGGTAAGAAAAGTTTCCTGACTTCTCAATTCATCTAAAGCATAATACTATAAATATATATGTGCACAGGCACACGCACTTGTGTACAGTCTTTCACAAAATGGGGAGAGGATATTTTAAGAAAATCAGTATTATCCTGTTAATTAAGAACTAGACCTTGGTCAGTGCTTGGCTCTGGTAGCTAGAAAGAAATACAGCTGGGTCCTAAAATGATTTTCAGATTTTTTTTTTTTAATGGATTTGTTTTTAAGCTTCCTTTGTAGGTTTACAGTCACAGGTGTAGCAGCATAGTATCTTGAATATATCATGCGTTCAGCAGTATAAGATAAGCTGATGAAATCTACAGTAATTATAATGTAATGGTGGTAAGGCCACTGCATTGTTCTTGTATACTGAAAAGGTTGTAATTACATTAGGAACAGAGGTGACCTTTATGTGTGAAAGTAAAACAGTCTTCCATCTGGTGTGAGACTCACTTTTTACTGCATTAGAAGTGGGCAGGGATACAGTGACTGAATAATCAGCTTTTGCATGTGGGCACACTCTTTGTTTAAAGTTTGAGCAGTCCCAGTTAGGTTTGCATGTCCCATTACTTGTGCTCTTGTTGGGTTTAGGAAAAACCGAAGAAAATTAATTACACCCATGAATGTGCTGCTGTTAGGTGCTGCTATTTCATTAGCTCCCCAGACTGGACAGTCGGCTAATTCTTTAGTATATTATCCTGTTAAGCATCAATATCTGAAGGCTGTAGTTAGGGCATTATCAACTTGGCCTCATATTGGTTTGCAATTCAGAACTGTTCAACTGATATAATATGTATTTGCTTATGCCTTCTAGAGTGAACTTCTAGAGGTGGGATGGAATAACACCAACAGTGCAAGAACAGATATTGAGAGAAATCTGAATTGTTGTGGATTCAGAGCTTTTCATCCCAACGAAACCTGCGCAGCTGTAAGTTCAAGTGTGAAAAAACATTTTCAGGCTGTGTTTGTTCAAAAACTTACAACCGTTTTTGTAGTTACAGAAAACAGTGTTATAACAAAGGTATAGGTGGTTGTTACAGTGATACTGAGCTCTTCTGTTAACTTACTGGAAAGACAATCACAGAGCACCCTGCAAAGGTTGTCCTCTGTTGTCATTTATATGCTTGCTTTTTTGGAGTCTTTTAAAACTGCTAGCAGTCTCTTCTAGAGCAAACTAGATGCTTTCAGTCAATGAAGTGTCATCAGACAATGGAGTAAAATTTTCTGTATCTGCTACAGGACTGTTTTAGAACTCACCAATGTAAACCATGTGCACCGATAATAGAGGAATATTCTGGAATGGTGCTGAGATTTGTTGGAGGCATAGGACTTTTCTTCAGTTTCACAGAGGTGAGTAGGAGGTTAGAAAATTGAGTTCTTTTCCCCCACTTTTAAGGCTCTGTTTGGGAAACAATTTTAGGGGGTCTATTACAGGAAATCTCAGTTCTATCTCCGGAGTCAAATAATTAATTAGGTCAATTTTTTCAAGGCTATCAGCTTGCGTAAGTCTGCCAAAAGGAAGGTTTGTCTTCCTTCAGCACCAGGAGTTCTTGCAACTTTGTGTTATTTAGACAATAAACTGCAGCATTCAGATGTGGTACTGTAAAGTTTTAAGTTTTTTGGAAAGTTAGTTATTCCAGCTTACTATTTTTCAACATATGAAAAGAGTGCCATTGCTTTACTTTGTTCCTTCTTCCTCTCATGCAGACACACAGTCTTTGAGGACTTTTTTTTTTTTTTTTGGTGCTACCTGTAGTGCAAAGATAAGAGTTGCAGGATAAATTAATTGAAACAGCAGGTTAAAATAAAAGAGATCTTTGACTCTTTGCTTTAGTACTGTGATGATACATAACTTGCCTTATTGATTGGTGTATAAAAATCCTCAGAGGAGGTCTTTTATGCCCCCACACTACACCATGTGAAAATACTATTCCTGCTGCCTAGTGCAGTTTTTGGACAGTTTAGCAACAAGAGAGAGAGAGAGCAATTTAAACAGAATCACTCTGATATCAGCCCTCAATTTCCCTACTAAAAAAGTGAAGCTGCTGGGAAGAAGGGATGATGTGGTTGGGAGAACATCAAGATTTGAAAATGCACAAGAAAAATAGCCTGATAGTTGAGTGGTAATTGTAAAATGAAACAATTTGGAGGAATTGTTTATCATTATACTAAAAATAGGTTTGTGAATATTTATCATTTGGAGAAGGGGAAGAATAATTTAGCTGTGGACATAACTATGGGTAATGTTTTGTATTGCATTGTGAATACAGTGTTAGCTTTTCTGTTTTGTTCTCTCTGTTGCTGCGTATGAATTTTCTTTGAGAAGGTGCATTCTTGTTCCTAATTAAGAAAGCTGGTGTGTGCTTGTACAATTTTAGCCATCGTACAATATCCTAAGCTTGTGTTTGAAACAAATTTTGTAAAACTGATAGAAGATGAGGTGGAACCCTCCACTTAATGATATTTTTGGTTTTTATTTTTCAGATTCTAGGAGTCTGGCTGACTTACAGATACAGGAACCAAAAGGATCCCCGTGCAAACCCCAGTGCATTTCTTTGATAAGCTTATAAAGGACTGAATCTTCTCTCTGCACCCTCTACTTAAAAATACTGATTCTCCATAGTTTGGTATTTCTCCATAGTAGGAATTCTACATGTACCCAAAATAAAATTTCATTTCTGTAAGAAAGGCATAGTTTTCATATTTAATTTCCACTATTTTTCTTCTAAGAATCTCTATCTTGAAGTAGATGGGTGCATTCAGTAGCTGGGCAGAGATGAACTGCTGGTTAAATAACTCTGTTGAGACTTTGTTAATTGATACAGTGAACTCTGTACAGTGAGTTTTATCACACTACTAGCTTATCTGGTGTCAAAAAAAAAACCCCTCAGAAGTATTTTCTGCTGTATCCGTTGATTACAAAAATTCACATGAATTCTCATTAAAATGGTAAAAATGTATGGTGGATGGTTGGGTATGATTTGCTTAGGTTTTAGGATGAACTCTAGTAAACATTTTGTCTGCCACTTTCCTGTTAAGGTAAAAATAGAAGCTAAAGATGTTATTTTCTGTAGTGCACTTAAGTGTGTGTTAATGACTACTGTAGTCACCCCTCCCCTTCCCTGTTTGTTTTGGCTTTCTAGTAGCTTTAGGATTTTGTTGAGAGTAAAAATAATTTTAATGGCTATTGTTACTATGAGAACAATGAATGAAGAAAATGAGGAGAATGTAATCTGCAGCTGATTAACTTGAAATTTTTTTTCTTTGACAAGTGAATGAAGTTTGGTATTTGCACAATCAATGTCTGTCATCTCTGATGTAAGAAACTTGATGTCTGGAAAGTTGTACAGTTATTTTTCTTTTTTAAGATGGTGTAAAATTATTGTTGTAATAACTCAACAGTGTATATTTCTCTGTCATCCAGATAAGTCTTGATTTCATGAGAGATTGAATGATGTGTAAGAAAAGAAAAAACAAAACAAAACAAAAAGATGGTTTCCAGTAGTTTGTTTTCTAATAGAGTTCAAGTTAGATGGGTATGTTATCTATGCAGTAAGTATCATCTGAGCTTAAAGAAAGCATGATCCCTCTTCCTGCCTGTAACAGAAGTGCTGCATCAGCTGGAACAGCAGACACCCAATCACCTGAGGGGCACAATGTCCCATTTGTTTCTAATCACACTGAACTGCAGACCTGCAGTCCACCTCGTCTTCGTTCAGCTGGTGCTTCTGGTGTGATAGGCAGCTGCTGTAGCCTGAAAGACGGCTCAGCAGGAAGAAAAGGGGAACAGTGTTAAGGCCCTCTGCCAAGGAATACAGCACCTGCGCCAGGTGGAAAGGAAGTCAGTGAGGCAGACACAAGTAGGTTCTCATAGTCTCACTTTAGCTGGGACATGGCTCCATACTGCAGTGACAAAAAGAAGTTGAAATACATGCCAATCAGAGCAGTTTGGGGCTTTCACGGGCCAAGTCCTCCCGAAGAAGGAATTATCTCGAGGTTCTGAAGGGGAAGAGCAGAACCTGAACGCAGAGCGATGCAAGGAACTTGCTAGAACTGCTCTCCTCGGGTGTAGCTGGTTCTTCAACATCCGCGGTCAGCGCCACCTCCTGGTGCTGCTCCGAGTGCCTGTGGCGCCGGTTCCGCTGCTGCCCTGCTCGGGCACACACGGGGTCTGCTCGTGATTCTGCATTCAGGGTAAGAGCCCACTGGTGTGCTGAAAGGCCTTGAGAGCCTTCAGGCTTACTGAAGTGTAATGTATATGTATGCAGCGCTTTTTACCCCCAATTACTGCCCTTTTTAAATAGCTAACCAGTGGTTCTCCATATGTGTCAAGAGGACAGTGATGATCTTGTGGCTGTCTTTAGGAACAGTTCACTTTCCTAGTCTAGACAGGCTCTGTATTTTGTGCATTACAGTAATAAATTCAAGAAGGACTCATATGAAAGGGTTAATGAAGATTAAAGTAATACCACATTGCTGCTTCAATTTTGACTTTTTTTCCTAATTATTTTGTAGTGCTTAGTTTTGGGTGGGTCTGGTTTTCTAAATATGATAGTGATATTGGAATGCAAATGTGCATCATTATGAAAATTCTGAAAATACTACCACTTCAGAAACTCTTGTGTCTTGCAATGTGACTGTTTTACTGGTCAAAAGATGGATCAGTGGAGCGTATGATTTGATTAAAGGTTTTCTATCAATAATACTTTGTTTCTTCAGGATTATGGTTAAAAAAAACCCCAAAAAAACCTTACACAAATCTTGACATTCCCATTAGAGGTGTGTACTCACTTTCCAAACCTGATCCTGAAGGGGGGCAATAAAACACCTTGAGTCTGACTTTGGTTATAGGAGGGAAAGAGGGTAGCTTCTCAGGGGAGGTCTGACTCCTGTGTGAGTATACAAGAACACTGTACTGTTCTGACATGCCAAAATAGAGCACTTAAAAAAATTACTTATACCTATTCTAGGTGGGTTTTGTTGTTGAAGTTTCTTCATTGTTTTCTTAAAAAAAAGTCTGTGCCGTATAAAGATGGTTTTTGTTGTTTGTTTTCTAGAGAGGCATTTTAATTTTTATCAGATTGTTGAGAATTGCATGTAATTGTTACCAGATTTTCTACAAGCTGTTTATAGCAGCAGAGTGTATCAAAGTATTGGAGAGATTTAACTTGGAGCATTCATATTGCTTACGTTAGATGTCTTTTGACCCTAGTTGTGTTGAAATACTCTCCTGAAGTTTGTTATTCTGGAAAAAATGTAGAAAGATACCTTGACTTCCTTCAAAACACCTACATGTTTTTATCATACAAAAATAATTGGCTGGAAAATAATAAAGTCTAATTCTTCTGAATCTGTATGAGAAAGTGAATTCAGACCTTAACTAGCATACTGAAATTACTGCACAGTATCTGCCTCCTTTCACATAAAAGTAACTATAACAAAAGGAAAAGCTTGCATAACTTGCAGTGATACATGTAAAAATGTACCCTAAAAGCTATAGCTGACAAGTGAATAGGGATGTGCTAGAGGTACTAACTTGCATTATTATTTTTAGGTCTAATTATTTAAAGACAGGTCTGAATGCTAGTGTAATTCTGAAAACCCTATATGAAATGTACTTCAGGTTATTGACCTGAATATTTCAGCAATGATTTCCCAGGTTTTCCAAAGAAATGAAAAGAGGTTTTCATAGATATCTCAGCTTGGCTCAGTATCTCTGTAAACCTAAATAATCTGTATGTGGAGGAGAAGATTAAAAGAGCAGGATTAAGTTCACCATTTATTAAGATTTCTTGAAAATTTGGCTAAGGTGAAAAACAAATGACAAAAGCAATAGCCTTAAGTGCAAAAAAATTAGTTCAGTTTCAAAAACTAATTTCTTGATACTTGCAGGCTGAACTAGCTTGGATATTTGTATCTATAATGTAGTCAGGCTACTAGAGCCTTGCAGGTTATGCCTTGTATCCATGGGATCAGTACACCTGCATAAGAAAATAAGCAGCTTCAGTAGTGTTATAAAAACAGACTTGTAAAACATGATGGCACAGGCAGCTTTTGTTTTATATCAGATACAGAGCTCTCACAAGTGCATTTTGGGTTAAGTAGGTAAAGATGATTCTGATAACTGGTTGCTCCAGCCTCTCTCTGTGCTGTCCCTCTACTAAGTGATGTGACTGCTTTTTTGGCTATTTGTCACTGATAGCTGCTTCAATGGAGTATTTTTGCCCCTCATTGCATCTCTTTTTCCTCTGTCTGCTGGATGCTGCCGTAGAAAGGAACATCTTACTGAGCTGCTGAAGGAACACTGGATGCCATGTCTGGGACCGTTTCCAGGCACAACTTGAGATTTTCAGGTTGGTAGGATTCCCATAGCTCACAAAAGATGCATTAGCAAGTACCTTCCTTAGAATTTTGCTGAGGGATTCCCATGAGCCAGAACCCTTGCTTCTCTCACCTATCCTACCTTTTCCTCTCAGTTCTCACCATGACTGGTAGTGGCAGTAACAATAATAACAGTGATGAGAATTGTGTGATTGCCAAAGAGCTGAGAAGATAAGGTACAGTCCTGGGCAAAGCTTTTCTCATTGATGGTGCTGCTGAGTTCCTAGATACTTGGCGAGGAAAAGTCTCCTTTTTGCCCAAGTCTTAAGATGATGTGTACTCTTACGGTGTTTGTCTGCAGCATTAATTTTAGTTCAGACTTCTCTTGTCCTTTTTGGGCTTGTAAATAAGCCATCACAAGCTGTAACAGTTGTGAAACCAACTGCATACTCAATACGGTATCACTCTATTAATCATCTCAAGGCTTTACTGAAATCTGATGAAAGTAGGGACCTTTTAAGGGAAGCAGTTTTATCTTAAATACCTTCAGACTGCAGCCAGTATAAAAAAAAAAGCCCCACATGCAAACCCATCCTCTATTCTCAAATGCTTTTCTGGGAAAGATTTGCACTTCTTGTTATCTTAAATGTAAAGAAAGGATTGATAATGAGAATTCAACATAGGCTGGTGCTACAAGATAAATGGAGATAAAGCAGACTGAGAAATACACAGCTTAGGTAGCTGCTGAAACTGGAGATAAAAAGCTGCTTTCCTCTACTGGATTTGGTTGGGTAGAGTTCATTCTCTTCACAGTAGCTTGTATGATGCTGTGCTTTGGATTTGTGACCAAAACAGGGCTGATAACATGAGGTGGTCTTCCATGATTGCTGACACTGACACAGAGTTGAGGTCTTTGCTGTTCCTCACACTGCCCTGCCAGCAAGTAGACTTGGGCTGCAGGAGAAGGTGCGAGGGTATATAGCTGAGACAGCTGACCAAAGGGATATTTTGTACCATATGGTGCTGTGCTTAACATATAAACTGGGGAAAAAAGCAGGAAAGGGAGGCGATGTTTGGAGTCATAGTGTTTGTCTTCCGAAGTAACCATTATGTGTGCTGGAGCTTTGCTTCCCTGGGGATGTCTGAACACCTGCCTGCTCATGGGAAGCAGTCAATTAATCCTGTGTTTTGCTCTGCTTGTGCATGCAGCTTTTGCTTTACCTATGAAACCGTCTTTATCTCAATCCACAAGTTTCTCACTCTTACCCTTCTGATTTCTCTCTCCCATCCCACTGGAGTGGAGTGAGAGAGCAAGCAGCTCTGTGGGGCTGAGCTGCTGACCAAGATTAACCCACAATAGCCCTTTTCCTTACAAAGTGCTTAAATGTAAAAAGTGCAAGCTGTGGTCTCAAGCAGCATAGCGATTTTACTCTTTCTAATAATGGTAGATAAAGACAAATTAAAAAAACCAAAACACAGCAATGTTTTGTATGTAAACACTTGAAATGGATTTATTTTTTAAAAAATCATTTTTACAGTTGGATCATACAGTATTCTTCTGTACGCCTTAAATTAAAAGCCTCCAGCTTTTAAAAATGCTGCCCAGTACAAAAGTGCTAACATAAAACTGTAGTGTTTATGTATAGAAACCATCACTACATATCACTAAATATCACTCTAAGTAGTCTCTTCACCAGTGTCAATGAGTGGAGAAGAGATGGAAGATGAGACTTGGTAACATTTAAGGGCTTCCTTCTTCCCCTTACAGTTCAGTCTTCAGGAGCTTCAGTGCCTTCTGCATATTTGAATACACTAGAAATGAAATATTAATGCATGTTATTTTTGCTGCAACTTCCTCTGCCAGCAACTACAAATGCTGTAGAGAAAATGTCATTATTTTTTAAAGCTTTTAATCACATGCCTATTGCTATAGGAATTCTAATGCACTGTGCTCTTCCAAGCAATTTGTGAACATCATGTGTTTAATTTTGACTGGTGAGAACATACATCTGCTAATGCAAACACGTGGGCATTCACAGGGCAGAGAGAGGAGCTTTGCAGCAGTGAGAGGGCTGTAGCAAACATCTTTCTCTGCTCCCAGGTTTCCCAACCTGGCCCAGGAGGACTCGTGTGCGAGAGTTCTCACCATTGCTTGCAGTGAACATTCCTGAATTATGCAAGTTCCTACTGACATATGTTTGCTTTTAAAACAAATGGATGTGTAAGGCTCCAGGGCACTGCCATCATTCTCCTCACCTCACTGAGTTTAAGTCTAGCATCCTGTTAATTTTAATCCTAGTTAAATGTCTTTCAGCAAGTACTGAGCGCGGGCATCTGTAATGCCTGATATTATTCCTTGTTGCTTGAAAAATGTGACTGCTTTCAGAATATTCTCAGAATGTTTCAGAACCCTACTTACACAATGAAATGTCAGAGGGCTCGTATGCATAGAGACGGTTTGAGTATCTTCCAGTAATATCTGCTCTCACAGTCAGGGAAGGATCTGGAAAAAAAGGATGAGAGAAGTTGTAGAGGATAGGACTAACCTTCAATTGGAAGGAAATAAAAGAAAATCAACCTTTTGCACTCCTGCTTGCTTCCTAAATGTTTCTGGAAGACACGTCTGCTTCCACTAACAACCAAGAGATTGTTCTTCTACACAGTTACTGACATTTCAATTTTAAGTATTGTGTTTGCAGGTTTGTTAGGAGTGGAATAGGTTACCCATTCCAGGGACTGTGGCACCATGTCACTGAGGGAGTAATGCCAGAACTGTAAAGCTGGCTAAGGTTGCTTCAATATTTGATTCACAAAACCGACTAGAACCTTTATACTTCTCACGGAATAAATTCCTGTTAAGCAGCCCAAGGATTTAAGATGAATGGTGCAGTAGAGGCTCTGTTCTGAGCTCAGCTTTGGTGCTTAAGGTACTCACCTATGAACAAAACCCGAGGGACGTACTGGCCATCAGGTGCAAGGTTCTTGTCTGTGGTTTCATACTTACAGAAAACAGAGAAGGTTCCCAGTCAAGAAGGGCATGTTACATAAATATTTTTTCCTTCATTGTACTTTGTGTTATGAAATACAGCTCAAACAATGCATTTTGCAGTTTAAGAGATTAATTGTCTGGGATGTACATTTTTAACAGCTAGAGTTGCAAATTGATAACAAAAATTCATGCTCTTGTTAAACTTTAAATTCCCTCACATTTTGAATTTACGATAGCTACAAATGAAAAATGACTTAGTATTAAATCTATTATGCTTCAGCAGTGGCTATTTTCCCAGCCAACTCTAGCTATTAAACTGAAGCTAGAGAAGCCATAATTAAAAATAGAACTTTATTGCTTTTATTTAGTGAAGTGTAACAGGGAAACTTACCACAAGGTTCAGGAGAATGAATTTTTCAGCCAGTTTCTGTATATCTTTGTGTTCGGCAAAGACCTTCTTGAGAGCTGGAGTGGAAACAAATGGGAAAGGAAATTAACAATATGCCCCTGAAATTGTTTCTCCTCAAAAAAGAAATTCAAGCAAACTGGCAGAATCAAAATGAGAATTTCCAGTTTGCAATTGCAACTTGCAATTGTAGCAAATGAAGATTTCCAGTTCATTCCACAGGAAGATGATTCGCTCAGTTATATTCTGCATTAAAGAGTAATTATAATGGTACAAAATGTCCCATCTTCAGACAGTGCAGCTGGCTGTCAAATTTGTCTGCGTAGGTTTGAACTTGAGCATTTGACCTTTCCAACCTCCTATTCTACTACTGCAGTTTCTGGTGCCAGTTCTTAAGGCACTTGACAATGCAACATGCAAGGCTTCAGCCTGAAATGTTTGGAAGGGTTTTAATTCTTGCACAAAGATTCTTCTGGAGTTACTGGAGCTATGGATGGATGCAAAGGTCTTGCCATGTGGATCAGCTTTCAGGAAGAAGGGCCCCCAGATAAATTCAGAGACACTGGGAAAAAAGCAGTTCCAGTTGCCAGAAATCCTGCAAGAGCTCAGTTTCAGCCTGGTTTGATTTAGTTCCTGGTTGGATTCAGTCTCAGTCATTGATGATACTGACAACTGAGTATGTCCTTTCCAATAAATTGTTTCTCTCTATTCCTGGTCTTGCTATTGGTTTTGGCTGATTGTGGCATGAACCAAAACCAGATTTGTCAGAAGTTAAACCCTGCTGCCCCATGCTAATTTCTGTATCTATTCTGTATCATGTGATCGTTTTTAATTTTTTTTTTTTTTTTCCCCAGTGCTAAAGGATTACCTTGGCTGTGCGGGCACTCTTCCAAGTGGTGGATAATCATCAGGGGTTTCTGGCTGGAAAAGAAGAGCCCTCGTTAGGAACGGGGAGGGAGGCGCAGGGGCTCGGTGTGTGCACAGGAGGGGTGGCGGGGTGGGTACCTGTGCTTGGCACGGAAAAGGGCTTCCTCGTAGGTCTGCGTCCAGATAAGCTGGTCTCCCCAGCCTGTGGAAAGGGGTGGGACACACACACAGCGTTATAAGTGGGCGCAGTGCCCGCGGGTTCGAGTCCTACCCCTGCTCATCTCTGCCGGGAGGGACTTGGAACANTTCACTTGTTTGGTTTTTACCTCTGGAGAGTGTCTGAGGCAGTTTCGGCTTAGCAGTAGTCTCCTTCGTGTCCTTCTTGCCTGCATCCTTTGCCAGAGCACAGGAGATGGCAACAAGCAACAGGAACATGGACACGTAACTCTTCTCCATGGCTGCTCCTGGAATAAACGAGAGAAACTCCCCGTCATTGCGGTGCCTCCCAGGCTGGTGCTGGCTGAGAGGCACACGGCAGATAAGGACGGGCAGAGCAGCAGGTCAAGTCACAAATATGCAGTGGGGTGAGTCAGGGCTGAAAGGAACCGCTCCAGGCAGGGGCCTGGGCTTGGGGAAAGGCAAGGAACGTGAGGTTTGCTTAGTGAGCTGCCGTCAGGGACCCGGCTGCTTCCCAGTGCCCGCTCATGCTGCTGGGTATGGCCTTCCAGGGTGTGCATGTATGTGGTTGTTAGTTTCTTTCTCTTCTTTTTACCTATATTGAATATAGTCAGTAAAATAACTGAGTTTTGGCAATTCCAAAAGTACTTGAAAGTCTTAATAATGTCACAATTCTACCTTGATCTTCTAGTGCCCTCATAACCCAGCAGCAGGTGCTGAAAAATTGTCTCAGCTCTTTCCCTGTTTTGCTGTGGGAGCAACTCAGATGAAGTCAGAATGTTAAGCCAGGCTTTACAGTGAGCATTAGCATATAGACACAGCTTTATGGTGTTGAAACTTCCCAGCCTGTGTTCTCCCTTACAACTATCATCTAATCCTTAAAACCAGCAGGATCAATAATAAAAAGAGTGGTGAGGAGTTGCTATGTTGCACAGTGAGAACTGAAATGGAGTTTGAGGGTAGAAGCAACACAAAGCAGAGGGCTTTTCCTGCACCAGACCCTGGAGACAAGACTTGTCTGACAGGAAGCTCCTCAGCTGGAATGTTCCTCTGAAGGGGTAAAAGCACTTCAGCAACATGAATCTATGTTTTCTCGTTACATTTCCTCATGGAAACTAGAACCAATATAATGGTAACGAGAATTTAAAGGTGTTCTAAAAGTGATACAGAGCATTCAAAAGATTAATAAAAAACCACTCCCCAAACTAACAAAACAACAGGCTGACAATCTTTAAAGTTCAGACAAAGAAAATTAAACCTCAGGGAAACAGAAGTGTTTTTCTGGGTAGGAACTGCAGGAGGAGACATTAGCTGAATTTCCATCAGTGATACAGTGCTCTCCACTACTGGGATGCCCAGTAGAGCTCAGACATCCTCAGGGTCACTGTTTCAAGGGTATGAAATACAACTTTTGTGTCAGACTGCCTTTCTGCCATAAGAAAAGACTCCTTGGCAAGGAAGAAAATTGCATGAAGTTGAATTAAACTCTTGTGGATAGTCAGGGTTGCCTCAAGAGTTGTTTTGGCTAGAGCTGTATGGAGGAAGTAATGCTTCTTTAAAAAAGAAAAAATAAAAAAACCTAAAAAGGTATGGGACAACCAGGAAACTGAAGACCAGGCACATTTTATGCTGTTGTGGAGGCAGAGTGTAGAAAACAAAGACAGAGGAACCTTAAACCTGGTCCTTAAAAACTTTGGAAGAATATGTGCACTTTTGAAAAGTTTGCCAAAATGACCCCTCATCTGCTGGTTCTTTTAGCTTGCAAAGCCAACATTTTTCTACATATTTTTCTTCCTATCAAGCTGTGCTGGGCTGTGCCTGCTTTGCTGCAGTCTTTCCTCTCCACTGATCAGATTCCCCCAGCCCAGGTAGCACAGGTTTGCAGCTCCCCCAGGACTTTCTGAAGCAGTGAGTATGCAGTGCCTTACCTTGTTTACTCTCCCAGACGCCTGCCAGGGTGTAAAGGTATTCCCGGTTACACTGTAAATGCTGCTGTTCCTACTATTTATGCACCTTCACAACCCAACTCCACCCACAAGATCTGAATTTGAATACTACTTCCAAAGAGCTAAACTTTCAAGTTTTTTCCCCACCAAAACATTCAGAGTTAATTTTATAATTAAATAACAATACAGTTTACTCTCTGACACTGTATCTAAAGCTCAGAGATGCTTCTATAAAGTTATGGCATATTTATTGAAAGGTGATTTTAAAAGGCTGGCAAAGATCCAAGTCCAGGTAAGCTGAAGTTGAGACTCCTGATTTGCCTGAAGAGTGATTTGTCTTTTTTTGATTGGCTGGAAAATCAATATGGATCACTGTTCTTTCAGTCCTTAGAAAAAGTGAAATTGATGACTCAGAACTGTAGATGTTAATTAGATAATTAACTATGCACATTATGCATATATGTGTGTACATGTGCACATATAACAACACATAGAAAAATTGTAATAGTACCTAAAAGAAAGTTCATAAAAATCTCCACAAAAATGTATTTGGAAGCTATGACAAAAAACTGTGTTCATAAGCAGAGGTCTAAATCATTTAATTCAAATGCCATAATTAATTAGTTGTGTATACATTTATTTTTATTTTAACTACAACATAACCACCAATCATTTTAAGTTTCACATATAATACAGTTCAATGCTCAGGAAAATGAGACCTTTTTGGGTGTCTGGAAGGCCATTCCCAATGTTGTGCTGTCTGTAGATGGTCCTTCTGCAGGGAGGTCGGTGTGATTCTGTCCTCCAATAGATGTTAAAACTACAGCATGTTCTTGGTGCATGCCTCATATATTTCAGTGAGATTAAAATCACATGTTCATGGGTAGCGAGTACTTAGCATTACTCAGCTGGGTAGATGAAATCCATCAGATATGGGTTTTCCTGTTTAAATTTCACAGTGCTCTCTGTTGGCTGCTAACAGCACCCATTTGTTATAAATATATAAGAGAATTAAGAGCTTTGCATCACAGTCTGGATTTGGATGTTTTTTCTTTCATAAATAATTAGAAAAACAAGGTGCAGAAAGAAGTAAGATGGTGAACTCAAGCAAAAAAAATTCCTTACAAATATTCAGTAGTACCATGCTTTGCTTAGCTGCTTGACTTGTGAGAAGGGTGAAACTGAAGCTTCTAGGGACATCAGTCATTTAAACTTTCCTTTCTATACATTTTGTGATATATGCATCTTTTCCTGATAAAGAAATTAGAGACTTTGCATATAAATGTCTTCTTCTTCTTCTCCAGGACTTCTCCCTGAAGATTTAGAGATGTATTTTGTTAGCTTCTATATTGTCTATCCCCCAAATCTTTGTTTGCGAAGCCTAGCCATGATGATGTTGTCTATCCAAACCACATCCACTCAGGTTTTCTTCCAAAACATATACCAAAATAAGTTTCCAGGATCCATATTTGGACATGGGACCACTCACTCTGGAGAATCAGGTTACACCCTTAATCCACCTCTGTGTAGGTATAGAAGTAAACCTTGTGTACCCATTTCTGAAATCTTGGTTGCAGAAAATTAGCAATTGTAATTTAACGTGTTCTTGCTCACTGTATTCTCAGGTCACAGCTAAGAGCATTTGGTAGTTTTAAAGCCCATAACAGAAGTTCTAGTTGCTTTCTGGTGATGTGAAGTGATAATGGGCAGGTAGGCTCTCACTCACAGACGTTTTTAAAAAATTGAGTTTGGTCTAAAAATGCATCCTCAAAACTAAGCCCCCACACAGTCCTTGGCTCCAGTCTCAGATGTACCTCCATTTCATTTGGCCCTTTGCTTTCTCCTGCTTTTGGGGGATGCATTTACCTTAGCCTGTTTCCGCATAGCCTTGTTCTGCCTGAAAGAATTGTTTCCTGCGGAAAAGTCAGTAATTCAAATGCAGCTACTCACAGGGGCTTTCCTGCTACCTCATCCCCAGTGATCTCATTGTCGATAGTTGAATGTGTCTCTTAAGTTGACGCTGTGCCTTGTTAATGAAGAAAGAGGGGAGCTCAGCCGTTTGCACTGCCCTCTGCTTGGACCCTGAGACTGTAGCCAGACACTAAGTTAGCTTCTGGCCACTTATAATAGACTACTTTCTCTGCCTTAGTGACTAAATCCTTCAGGATTTGCTCAGAGAGCCTGAAACAAAATTGGACTATCCCAGGTTTCTCCTCTTTTGCTCTAAAGATCTGGTAGAACCCATTACCATTAATATTTAACATCTTTACAAAACTAGTAACTGGATTTTTAATATGATTTTGATTCCTCTGGTCTGAGGTGCCTTTGCCTTTGTTCATTAGGTTATACAGAAATCAGCACAGCCTCAGGTGGTTGAGGTTGCAGCTGTTTTGAAGGCATTCTCTGAAATGCTTTGTTTTTCCTTGTGTTTTGTAATACATAAGTTTTAGAATTCAGCTGTTTCTCCTAATTTAATAATAAATACATGCTTCCAAGTCTTACGATCTAGTGCTCAGAATAAATACCAAAACTTTACACTGGACCAATGAGAAGTAATGAAAGAGATGTGTAGTCAGTCCCATACTAGCAATACTTGGAGTCAAAGCCAGATCTGGCAATCAGCAAGCTTCCAATTATCTTAAGGTAGTAGTATATTGTAAGATACAGTGACTAAAAGCAGAATAAACTTATTTGAGGACTGGTCAGATTTCTGTTGTCAATGCTTTAACCATGTGAACCGATTAGTAACTTCTTTATCACCCAAAAGCTCTTTGGATGAAATTTGACCGAGACTTTCTGGAAAGCCTTATAACCCAAAATTTAGGAGCTGAGACACCTCTGACTCCTACGAGAGATCCTATGAGATCCTTATTATGTATATTATAGGGAGGTGCTGTCTGCACTGGGATATGCTGTGGTGATCAATGTCCTCAGTCATGCATGTCAAGACTGTTTCTTTTGTATAATAGTCATTTGCGCTGGAGCAGGTCCCAGACCCCAGATACCCCACTTCCCAGCTTGGCTGTGGTCTTTTAGTCAAGAAAGCAGTATTTCTCACAATGGCTTGGGAAATGTTTGCTAATATGTGCAAATGGAGACCGCTACTAAGTGACAGTCTAGAAAGGACTTGGTGTCTTATAAGTGGTCAAAACATTATCCGGAAAGTTGGAAGACCATAGTTCAACCATGTCCCATCTACAAGCTCAGAAGTTCAGCAGATTTCTATTGCTGAATACTTAAAGCTAGTAACTGGAGTTCACATAAATATCTGCTAAGAATCTGATGATTTGTCCTGAAGGAGGGTGATTTCCCAAAATACATTGGCCCAACATGCTTTTTTGTTGCATTAATTACTCAATTAACTTGCATTTCCTGTAGTTTATTGGCAAGATGTTTCAAATTGGCTAGGAGAAGAGGTGGTAAGGATTTAAAATATGACATTCTGACCCTTTAATCACTGCTTGCAAGACAAAAGACCAATCCATGAGGATTTAGATATCTCTGAAGGCATTCTTGTTCATTTTGATGTGGATGTTTGCAGTACAAATCACCACCAGGCTGGCATGAAATGTATAGAGCATCCCTTACATAGTTTTAGATAAAGATGAGTGTTTATCATGTAACTAGTTCTTATACCATACTCTGTTTTGACCTGTGAAGTACTGGGATGTCTGGACGTGTGTCATTGCTGGATGACACATTTGAAAATCACTAAGTCATTTGAAGACCCATATTATATATAGTTGCTCTTGTATTGTTTAATGCCCTTTTTCACACAATGAGGAAACTGTCATGGTCTGTTACACTAGAATGTCAAGGTTTTCAGCATATGTGGGACTTAATTGCTCAGCTTGTGTTTAATAAGAGAAAGCCTGGCAGCATTTAGATTTAACTTTGAAATGTTTTGTTCAGTTGCACAGTGAGACAGTGAATGAGTTAAGAGGGATTCTATGATGAGAAGGACTGGAAAGCTCTAGGTGTACCACAGCCTGTGAAGAAGACTGTTTATCTGGTCTTCTTAACTGAGCAAGTCACTGATGATCAGCAAAACTTCGTGCCTGAAATTCTTGTACTAAAGTTTAGGTATGTATGTTTTAATTAATTGAAACAACTGACCGTGTCTAAAACCAGAAAATCTGCTGTACTTCAAGATTAAAGCAAATGACCCTTCCTCTGTCTGAGCAACTGATATTAAATTTTCATTATTGTTTGAAAACTGTAAGCCAGGAGTTTCCTATTTTTAATATGCTGTAATATATAAGAATGGTGGGAAGACCTTTATGTTTTGGACAGCTTATTTTTGTACTTAGTATCACATGGACAGTTTTTAATGGGCAGTTTTTAATTAACCCCTCTCTGTTAATTAAGCCCCCTTCTGCTTCTGGCCTGCTTTGCTCCTTGGATAATAAATTCTGTTACAGGCATGTAGCTGAGCCACAATGTCCATAATTCAGTGAGTCTTCTGGAGCTGCCACCTTGCTGTGATCTCTCTGTGTGCCTCCTTTGTATTCATTGTTCTTATTTCAAATTTAGGTTTGTTTATCAATAGCCCAGACTCTCAGTTTTCTGAATACTTTACCTTGAAGATCAGAAAACTTTGGTTTCTAGTGAGTAGCAGTGACATGATGTCCCAGCTGTGACTCCAGAATTTGTGGTCCTTAAGTAGTAAGGGATGGGAGCCTCTTTAGTCTCTTTATTCTTACTAGTTCCGATGAAAGTTTGCAAAGATAAAGGATTCCATCCTGCTGGGGTTTTTTTTGCTTGTTTGTTTTAGTGACTGAGCGGTAAATACATCTGCTCAGTGAAATTCCAGCTGAACCCACTGACACAACTGCTTTCTTAGCCCCACTGCTGCTTGTGTGCTAGCCTCACATTGTTTTATATTGCTTTTGCTTTGGGTTCAATATCCCCATCAGCGTTACCTCTGCAATGAAGTGTATGTGTGCCGCCAAGTTTCTCTCTGCTACTGATAGTGCTGGTCTTTTTCTCCAAGCTGCACAGACTCTTCTGGTGTTGACATCCTCTGGCCTGCATGGCCTGCTGTACTCCACAGCACCCTCCATCTTCTTCCAAATTCTTGACATTGCCTTGGCTTGTGTATTTGTCACAGTGTAGTTTTAGTAAGTCACAGACTGCACAGTTTTAAGGGACTCCAGTGTTGAGGTTCTGCCACCTTTGTGCAGTGGATCTCACAGCTGTGATGGCTCAGATGTTCTATCACATCCCCACTGTGTCCACATCATGGTACCATTTTTTCTCGCTCTACTTCAGTCTGAACTGGATGGAAGTCTTTGCTTGGACAGTTCCAGTTGCCTTGTCAGGGTTAAATCTGGGATTTAGCAGTCTCATTTCTGAGCTGGATTTCTAAGATCACGAGTATATTTTTTCTGGGCCTCAGAAACTGAGTTGTAAAACTAACTATCCAAATTTAGACTAGGGATAAACAACTCTATGTCTTCACCTTCTTACTTTTTATTGCTTGCAGGTTTCTGTTGTTGTTGTTTGTTTGTTTTTGTCATTGTTTGAGGTTTTTTGAGGGGTGTAGGAAGTGTGTTTTTTTTCTTTTTTTCCCTGCCCTGTCTCCTAGAGTGCAGTACTCTAAATTTCCATCCAATGTCACAACTGATCTTCTCTATCAAAATTCAAGAATTTGGCTGATTGTCTAATATGTAGAGGAGGATAAGGGACTATATAATAGCAGCCTGCAACTATTTGAGTGAATGCTACAAAGATGAAGGATCCAAACTCTCCCATTAGTTTGAGGACCATGAGCTGTGGCTTGGGAGGTTCACAGTGCACACCAATAAAACCATCTTCATGAGGAGGATGGGGTAACACTGGCACAAGTTACCCAGAGAGGTGGGGGGACAACTCTGCTGTCAGGTTTCAAAGAACTGTTTCATCAAAGTTTGATTATTAATGCCATTATTCAACAGTCATGCAGGGGGATGGGATTGGACAGAATATCATCATCCTGCCTGACCTTCAACTGTTTATAATGTGAATTTTGAAATAACACAGCAGCCTGTTCCAGCTGGTTCATGCTGTGAGGTAGTTCCTAATGCAGAACGCTGAATATACTTCTGAAGACAATTCACAACAATCCTTGTCTGCAAATATTGACATAATGTAGTCTCTTTTGTTACACAGTATCCTGATGACGTGTTATAGACCACTGCTTTGTCTTCCCACTGCAAAAAGTCATCCTGTTCCAGAATGCCTCAAACTTCATATTTTCTTTAGTTTTTTATATTTAGGGTGCTCTGCTATGGTTATATTCTGGCTCTTAAAATAATCATTTATTTGCCAGTTTAACAGAAATGTTAGGGACATATCTTTAAAAGTTCTTAACCAAGATCACCTTTAGAAATCCCCACAGAGCTACAAATCCTGATGTAGTCCCAGAACAGAAATCTTCCGCTTTTTAAATTCTGTGACTGCAAGTAAAACCTTTTGCTGAACTTTTAATGTTCCTCCTGCCTAAACCCTGCTTTTACTGCAAAAATAGTCCATCCCACAGGGATAAGAATCTTTCCCTCTATTTCTTTAAAATATAACATTTTACTGCTAATAATCTCTTAGTATATGTTACCTGTAAATTACCCTGAGTTCCTTGCTAAAGAACGTGTTTGTGAAGAACAGGAGCCCAGGAGCAGGATCAGTGATGGTGGGTTCTCAAAGACCATCTTTCTTGAAGGAACTGAGCTGTTCTCCAAGTAGGGGAACATACAATGACACAGTGACCTTGCATAAGAGAAGATACATCTCCCAAAACATCCCCATGGGAAAAACGATAAAGTATGGACTAAGTAAGCTGAGTGACATGGACTGCCAGGATTGTAGTTGGCAACACACAAGCTGGGTGCCAGTCCAGTGGTGTACTGCAGGGGTCAATACTGGGGCCAATATTATTTAACATCTTCATTAATGGATGGAAGGAGTGCACCCTCAGCAAGTCTGCAGGTGACACAAAGCTGGTAGAAGTGGTTAATAAACTAGATGGTTGTGATACCATGCAGAGGGACCTTGGCAACTCAGAGAAATGAATCCCATAAATTTCAACAAAGAGCTATGCAATTACATTTCGGTGCAAAGTCCTGCATCTGAGGAGGCACCAACACATGCTGGGGTGCAACCAGAGGGAAAGCAGCTTAGCAGAAAATGACTTGGGATTCCTGGTGGACAGCAAATTGGACATTAGACAGCAGCATGCCCTTGAAGCAAGGCAACCAACAGCCCCTGGACCTGAATTTGGCAAAGCTTTGCCAGCAGGACAAAGAAAGGGAGGCCGCATCCAGAGTGCTGGATCTAATTCTGGATAAGTTGATATGGACACAGTGGAGCAAGTACAGCAAAGGGGTTCAAAGATGGTAAAAAGATGGACTACCTGTCATTTAAGGAGAGACTGAGAGGGACTTTTTACAAGGGCATGTAGTGATGGGACAAGCGGGAATGGCTTTAAACTGAATGAGAATAGGTTTAGATTACATATTAGAAAGAAATCCTTTACTGTGATGGTGGCTAGGCTAAGGAACAGGTTGTCCAGAGAAGTTGTAGATGCCTCATCTCTGGAACTGTTGAAGTTGAGGTTGGTTGACCTCAACCTGGTCTAGTGGAAGGTGTCCCTGCGCATGGTAGGCTGGAACTAGATGATCTTTAAGATGATCTTTAAGGTCCCTTCCAACCCAAACCATTCTATGGTTTTTTGACTCTAAGTAAAGAAGGCAAAGCCAGACTCTTCTGTGGCATCAAGTGACAGGAGAGTCAGTGAGCCAAAATTGATATTTGGGAAATTACATGCAAATGTAAAGTAGAATTTTTTTTTTTTTCCTTTAGTAATGTGAGAATGATTGAAGACTGGAACAGGCTGTCCAGAAAAGTTGTGGAATCTCCATCATTGAGTATATTCAAAACTCAATGGCATACATCCCCGAGCAACCTGCTGTAGGTGACCCTGACTTGAGCAGGGGTCTTGGACAATGCAGTCTCTAGAGGTGCCTTCCAAATACAAAAATTCTATTATTTTGTGACTTCACATATGCAGTATATATGAAAGAAAGATTAAATAGTGCAAAGGCGAAAGGTGAATTTATCACCGAACCCACACATATCCCACTCTCAGCTACAGCTGACCAGTATAAGCTACATTAATGGAAAGATGCCATACTGTGTTTATGATTTAGGATATTATTGCTGGAACAGTAACAAATGGTTATTAACTTTTAACCAATGGGATGCTCATGTTTTGCCACTGTGTGGGTACTGTACAAATACAGTTGTAATATCCCTATCAGGATAGCTAGTTGGCTGTTCAAGCCAACTAGATTGACTTAAGGCAACGTGTACTTAAAGTCTTGTTTAAATGTTATGGCCTGGTAAGCACACTCCCAAAGGTGGTGACACTAAATAAGCAGTATCAGTCACAGGGAGCTGATAGAGGATGGGTGTTCCTGTTCTCCTGCTGGCACAGTTCCAGCTGGTGGCTTGATGGTAACGTGGCTCTATCTTGGCATTCAAATGCACAATGGTCATGTGAAATGGGGTTTGTTTGTTTGTTTGTTTGTGATGGGTTTTTTTTGTTGTTTTGTTTTGTTTTCTAACTGATGTAAGCAACACTATCCCAAATCTTGGGAAATGCTTAGCTTATAGTGGTCCAAAGGATGAGATATGTTTCAGCATAGAGGCTCAGAAGCTGAAACAGAGTAGCCATATCTCATTTTCCCTCCCTGTCCATAAGGTCATTCCAGCAGCTGTGAGAATGACCAAAATAGAAGTGAGCTTAGTCAATGTGGTCTTTTTACATCCAGCTGTTCCCTGGATCTAGCTGTATCATATGGAGATTCCCTGGGAGGCAGGGAATTCCCATATAGTCAAGGT
>VXBX01006201.1:954578-1002662 GCA_013400415.1 Scytalopus superciliaris | reverse complement strand
AAAAAAAAAAAAAAAAAAAACAAACGTGGAAATAGATGGGCATGGGAATGTGATCTGAAAGTAGACGAGTTAAAACTTCGTCAGGAACCATACATACGTAAAAATGCACATATTAGAGTTGCTGTATCAATTGTCTGTTAGGAGCTGTTTCTGCTTTTAACACACTGAATGAGAAGAAGAAATAAGGTGTAATTTCTTGTTTTCTGTTAGCTGCTTTGGCTAGCTAAGTTTTCAGAGTTGAAAGTGTTGAGCCATTACAAACATCAGCAGGTTGGGGTTTCATTTCCTGCACTCCAATTTTATATCATGCAGCTGCTGGAGCTGCAGACCAAACAGGCAGCAGGCAGAAAGCTGCCTGCAACCGGCAGCCTCCTCCATTCTGCAGGTGTTGCTGGGCAGAAATAACCAGGGACCAATTGGTAGCACCCACCTGCTTTCTGGCATAGGTGGAGGGAATATAAATCAGCAGCACAGGAATGGGGAAGTGCCTGTCTTTGCTTGGCTAATTGTGAAGATCTGATGTCTGCTACTTTGGTGGATTGGCTGGTAGTGCTGAATCCAAGTTGCTAATTCAGTACAAAGTGCTGCTCCCTCCACTGACTCGAAGTTTTAAATGTCAGATATCTTATCAAAAAGTTAAAAAGCAAACTGAAGGCAATGAATAGCAGTCAGGTAAGATGATGTCAGTTACTTAGAGAGAAGAAATTATTCAGTGCTATACTCATGGGTGCCCCATGCCAAAATACCACAGGCATAGAAGCCTGTAAGAATTATTATTATTTTCATTAAAACTTTATATGACAGGTGCTACTTTCATCTGGTTCATGTGATGAATAAATAATAAGCTGTAAACAGTTTGTAGGCTCCATCATCTGTTCTAGCTCCTTATACTTTCTATTTTAAAATCTTAAAAAGCTAAAAATGGTTTTCAGTTTTGGATGAGCTTCATGTGGACACTTGAACATTGCAAATGTCACTCTTGTATGTGTGCAGAGATGTTCTCTGTGGCTAGGAGCTGGGACCTTTGGCATGATCTGTAAAATCTTTCTTTTTTCTACTCTTTTAGAAGATACTGAGTCTATGGGTCCAACTAAGGATGCCTTCATTGTTTTAAGAGCTGCTTGATATACTCGGGTTTCTTTTTTCCATTGACCAATAAGATTGTCACACCTGTATTTCCTTGCAAACTTCCTGGTTGATGTGTGCAATAGATCAGCATCTAGTTTGCTTGACTTTGTCTCTCATGTAGCTGCTATGCAGAATCAGTCCTGCTTTCTGCTCTTTACTGTCCTGGCTCAGCCCAAAAAATAAATAACATTCTTATAATTGGGTAGTTAAAGAAGAGTCATCATAAAAGCCTAAGAATTGATGTAAGCAGTAGCAAGCTGCATCTTGAACTATGAGACCATCCTTTTGGTGATTGACATTGCTATGTCAATGAAACTTCAGCATGAATGCACCATAATAATAAGAATTTTCCAACTGTCTCTTTGAGGCAGTCAGATTGGTTTTGAAATAAAACCACCCCATTTTTGCTGTTAGATCCAGAACATTCAGGAATATAAAACTCCTAATGTGAGTAGCTCTACCTTTTAACTATTTCAGTTGCAGGCTGTAAGAGTTTGTGGGAGCTGCTGTATTGTTTGAATCTATCTGTATGAGCTTTGCCTGCTAGAACCTGTGGTGTGAAAATGTCCTGTACTGCACACGTTGTGAGGTGTTCCAGTGAAGTCAGTGGGCCATTTGTTGCATGTGTATTTGTCTAGCAGAGCTTGGATTTGCATTACTCACAGTCTTTTTAGTTCCTTTGGACATGGAAAATTGAGGAGAAAAAAGAGGTTAATTAACAAATCTTTTCCAGGTAACTGACACATGCCTTGGAGGACTAAAGATACTCAAAGGAGCACAGGTGTAATTCTTGGGAGTGTCCTGTTCAAGGCCAGGAGTTGGACTTTGATGTCCCTTGTGGGTCCCTTCCAACTCAGACTATTCTATGTTAATGTTAGAAGATTAAAAATGTTCATTTAAGGGCAGAAGTGTTAAATTCAGAGAAGTCTGGGGAAAATGAAACCAGTGTTTTGGGTTTACAGGTAATTTAAGTTGAAAAGAAAAATTATTCCAGTGGTATTATTTCTACTGCACAATCATGAGGATTTCTTTCTGTTAGTAAGGTTGCTCATATAAAGCTCCTTCTGCTCTGCAGCACCTGATTCTGTTAGCAAGCTGAATCTGTTAGCAAGGACCCCACCAGGAAAGTCACAAGTTTTGCCTTCATCAGAGCACACCATGTTGCCATGTTTCTTTCCTGTTACCTGTTTGGTGAGCAAACAATCCTTCTGTGAGTTCATCCGGTGATCCGGTTCACACTAAGCAGAGAGACTTAAGCTTTGAACTTCTATATCCAGCTGTCTCGTATGTCAGTGTTACTGCATTTTCTAAAAAAGTTAGAGGAAAATCAAGCTCTGTTCTTGGCCCCTTGTCAGAAGATTTTTCTTTTTTTTTTTTCTTTTTTTTTTTTTTTGGTATAGAAATGATACTGTGGTAGTCTGTTAGGGTACTTGAGCCTGAAAGGATCTCAGTTTTTACAGGTCAGTCCTTGTCAAGTGATTCTCAAACTGACCACCCTTTGTTTTTTCTGACTACCTCAGCTGGTATGATAAATTCAATGTTCCTTGCAAGCTGATTTTTATAGAAACCAGTCTTTCTTGGTAAAATGCTTTGGTTCAAGTGGAAGATACATCATGGTGGCAGTTGAATTCTGTAAAGCCTTCTGGCCAGTTGCAGGATAATGCTCCTCTCCAGTTTGCTTGGTTTCACTGAGTTGTGCCTGGTAAGTGAGTTTCACCCAGGATACTTCTCAGAGCTGGTGAGCAGGAATCTGTAATAGCAGCAGCCCTGGGCGTTGGTTCTCTGCTGTGCGGTACCATAGCAATTTGGGAGTGGCTTTGTTTAATTAATAATCAAAATATTCTACTTGCTGCCTTTAGTTTGATTAGGGAAGTGGAGAGAGAGCCTACCTGTGGCTTAGCATAGTAAGGAGATTTAAATATTATGGCAGATAAATGGCAAAGACTTTATTCTATCCTTGAGGGAAGATAATCTTTTTCTTTCTCTGTGTGTGTTCTGTGCAAGACAGTATTGCATTCTGAACGTGCTGGAGAGGGCATCCTTATGCAGGAATGCAGCTCTCAGTCAGTAAATTTGAGATGGCTGAAAGTTAATGCTGGGTTTACTGTACTGGTTAAACAATAGCTTGCAGCTTAGTTGTACCAAGAGTATTACTGCAATTCTTCTAGCAGGAAGTGAATTTGATATAAAACTAAGTGCAAATGAAAGGTCCGCCCTACAGTTTTAGGGTTTTTGATGTATTATTCTATGTTTATAAGATTGTGTTATTCCCCAGTTCAAACTAAGTAATGAATTTGGCAAAGATACTAATGAAAGACCCAGCAACATCTCTTCCCCCATTAGCTGTAGCTATCAGTGTTGATAGTTTGTAAAAGAAATGCATATTTTGAAGCTGTAATAATAATACTAGTTCTGTATTTTAGTGAAGGTACCCCTGCCCTGTGGTTGGCTTATTGATTGATTCTGTGCCATGCAACTTCAAAATAACAGTGGAGTCAGATTCAGGACACTTTTTTTTTTCATTCATTCGTTTTTCATTTTTTCCCCAGACTGTTGCAGAGGGATGAAAACCATGATTTAGGCAAGCTTTTTCAACGGGGTGACTGGAGATCCAGGCTTATTGATTATCAACCAAACACTTTAATAAAAACCCCTAATCATAAACAAAAACTTCAGTGAAGCTTTGCACTACTTACCTCACAGTACAGAGATTTGGTCTGAAGCATAACAGCTTTACAGTGGTATCATGAAAGTGTTTTGGGGAATACTAATGTTTTTGTGCCTAATATTTGAGTGCATGATGAAAGACAGGGGCTTTTGCTGTGTCAAAAAATAATTTGCTTGGGTATGAAAAACAAGCTTTTTTCAAAAATTCTCATTAAAGAAATAAAAATTGTTTATAAAAAGTATATATTTTGGCTTCACATCCCAAAATGACATTGTGTTGTAGAGAATTGCCTGTGCTGCCTCTACCTGTGGCGATCCAGTATGAACTGGGAGTGTGAAGAATTCTTAAAGTGAAAGCATAAATCAGTTACAGTCTATGCTTTAGAAAGGATTTAACCAGTTGAACAGTCTAGTGGGAAATTGGTTAGATGAAATAGGTTAAGTAATAATTAGATGGGGGCGGTAAAAGATGAAGTTTGTAGTTTTCCACAGGAGTCTCCCACTCTTGGTAGAAAATCAGACAGCAGAATTCTGCCTTGTGGAGTAAAAGGAAGAATTTAAGTGCTCCTTGAAGGATAGTGAGGCTTTTGAAAATGTTAGAGCAGGAGATTCAAATTTTTGAAATTGTTATTCATTCAACCTACAACTCCAGGACAAAATATCACTGAAATTTGAGCAATTTTGGACCCAAGATTTGGATCCACAACGCAGTTTTGTGTCTATTATTACTGAATTTACTTGTGACTCTCTACTAAGTCATGCTCATGTTCTTGTTGATTAGAAACACTGTTAAACATGGGTTAGTTGTTTAGCACTGCACAATGACTACAGCTTTTACCATTTAGAAGGAGTTTGTTTTGGATGTGAACCTGGGCCATTCTAGAGTTCTTGTGGGATATCGCAATATGACATCTAAACCTTGAGTCCAGTTTTTCTTAGTATCTTTACCATTTATGTCTTCAAAGAGAAAATCAAATAACCAACAACTGTAAACCTGTAAAATTATTCATATAGATCAGTTATAAAACTGTTACTATTATTACAAAAAGAGAAGTAATATAAATAGAGATATGAGAGCACAGGGTGCTTGTGAGGTTGATGGTGTCCCCTGTGCCAGAGGTACCAGAGCAGAGCAATGTTGTAAGCACACACAGCAGTGAAGGAAAAGGCAGGTCACAGCATAGCTTCGTGAATGTTTGGAAAAGCGTCTCCTTTTGAGTGGTAATTCTTGGCTTAGCTGATATAATACTGTGTGATTCTTTAACCTCCAAAGGAATAAAATTGGCTTATTCACCACTGAGATTATTTGGGAGACAGAAGCGATCATACCATCATTTTGACAGACTGAATGCACCAGGGTCATCATTATGGGTGATCTGCTTAGTCAGCTGCCTTCATTTCTACACTGTCCTTTTCTCTGTCACTGGAGAACTTCCCCTTTCTTGAGTGAGCTTTGCTATACTGCTGAGTAGCCCTTCCTTTGCCAGGACTATATGAAGAATTTCACTTCTGCCAGACATGGTTTTAAGGTTAAGCTGTCTGAGGTACGGCTTGTGTGTCATGTGTTAATGCTCAGTTACATCCTGTTTCCTGTCCAGTTCCTGGGGACTGGCTTTGAACTGAAGCACCAGCTTAGAGTGAGATCTCAGACTGATCCCTGAGTGACCTGTGGGCATGGTAATGCATGTGATTATAACTTCTGGTTTTAAAACAACATGCCAGGGCAACTTCTTTGTTACCTGATGGAATTTTTCTTATTTAATTCCTTGATTTTGCATTTTCCCCGATTATATGGATGTCAAGATTTAATAATCTGTGAAACAATGTCCCTGTGGCACAGAATGTGGAACTATAACTCAATATAATGCACAGGGTGGAGCAGGCATGTGCTCAGGCATCCTGAACAGGATATGCTGGCAGAAGTGTCCTGGAACTACCTTCCTCTTAATTCCTGCATTTAGCTCACTTGCAAAGCTAATTGGATATAGTTTCTTCATGTAAGCAGTAGCTTGGCTTGTATTTCTACTTTGTTTAATGACTAATCTCTTCCAATCTATATATGTTCAATCAGGAAATGACCTAGGTCAGATAATCAGTCTGCTGCAAATGCTGTTCTACTTGCAGCATGTTGTGCTAGGCAACAGCAAATCTGTTGAAAATTCTTGTAATGCAAATCCCTTTAAAAACACTTTTACTGATGGAGAGAAAACATGTTAGATTGTGAGTGGCTGCCTTCCTATTCCTTACTGCCTTGATGTTTTCAGGAACAGTTTCAGGGATTAAATATACCCATGCTATATTTATCCATGACAGTTTCCATTTCTCAGGCTGCTGCTAATTTAAGAACTTCCTTTAGTATTAAGCAATTATTTATAGGTTGGTGAGTTTTAAATAATTTGTCCTAGATCTCAGACCTATCCTAAGTCTTGTGTACTTTCATTCATATTCTTTCCTGTTTCTATAAATACAAATCTCCATATATAATACAAATCTCCATATATCATTCAAATCTGATCTACAAATTTCATATTGCTGTGTCTGTCTGTCAAATCTACATTTTTAATGTATGTCTATGTATGAGTTTGCATGGCCATTTTAAACATTTGATATCCAATAAGACCACTGCTTGCTGTTGCAAAATTGAAAAGCCCCATGTACTTTTCTGCTTGTTTTGTGAAGAGTGACATCAAGAGTATCCATCAGAGGGTCTTTCCATCATGGTCAAGAGGCAATCCTGCTCCTCTAAAGGTGAATCTATTCCAAACCAGTAAGTCATGCCTGGAAATGGGGACTGTCAAGCTGGATGAATTTGCCCATTGGCAAAGGACACACTGTCTTGTTATGGTGCCTATGTGATGTCCATGATGTGGTTGGTGCTCTGTGAGATCACTGCTTCTCTGGTGAAGGAGAGGGCAGGGAGATCGGCTCTGCCAGCCCAGACTGCCGAGTGCCTCAGTGCTGGCTCTAATTGTATGCCTGTGGTGAGGAGCTCAGAAATGAGACACTAAACAACTGCACTAAGCTGCTGCACGGGGGGAAGTATCAGGAGGTTCTTCATTTGGTAGCCTGTTCAACAAAGCCCCTAAATATACCTGACCCAGGCTATTTGTTTCCTTCTTGCCTGATTACTGAAGATTAATATTCTGCCTTTTTGCCCCCAGTAATATTCTGGGCTTGAGTAGTATAGGAAACAGCATATCCTATCAAATGAAGTGGTAGGGAATGATTCTTGAGTGCTTGATCATTCTTGTCATACTGTTTGACCACTCTTCTTGTGTTATAAATGTGCAGTAAGACCTTTGATCCCTGAGCTGGTCATATGAAGTTCACTGCTCAGGGTGAGGCCCTGCTGTGCATTCATTGAAGTTTTTGTATCTGTGGCAAAACATTAAGGGACACAGACTGCTTTGTGCAATCCATCCAGGGAGGATAGATGTGTTCTGAAAATGAAGTTTAAGCTGTGCCACTGCAGAGGGAGTGGCATCGCTGTGCAGGCTGGCTGCTGCTGCAGCTGAACACAGCTTTGCCTTGCCCTGTTTGCCTAGCTGGGTGGGTGCTGGAGACAAGGGGAAAGTGAATAGGAGCTTGGACTGGTTTGCCGGCCATGCACAGGATCCTCAATGAAACACAGGAGTCATCATGTGGTGAAAAGGGGAGAAATTTCCCTGTGCTTTCTGTGACAAAAAAAGAGGGCATGGCGGTCACTGACAGCTCTTCCTGGCTGGATGCACCTCTGTGCTGAAGAAGGAAGGGAGGAATCAGCGTGGTGATACACATGCTTATGGTGTGAACTTCCTGTAACGTAGGAAAGGATGCTGTTTTCTCCCACAACCCCTGTGGGAACAATTGCAACCACTTCTTACATGAGTAACCTTGAGTGACTGCTTAGAGGAGTCCACAGTGAATGGCTGCATTGTGAGGGGTTTGGCTCACTTCTGTTCTCCCAGCTGTTTCAGAAAGAAGGATCTCTAAATGCAGATAAATAGAATCAGTAACATAATAAATAAACCAGACAATGACAAAGAAGTGTTGAGCAATGATAAAAACTCTGCGCAGGGACTGGAAGTTTGCTGTTATAGATGCATGCCCATTTCTGGGTTGTTTTAATTGTGCAGCTGTCTTTATAATTCAGAAAAACACAAAGTGCTGTTTTAGTGAAACAAACCCTATCATACTTACTATTTTACCTAGAAATAAATGCGTTAGTTACAGCAGTTTTTCTCTGATTGTGAAAATTCCTTTGACTTATGAATATTACTTAGATTATCTGCTCTGATGATAAAATGGTTCTCTAGTCACTTTTGAGGGAAATCAGCTGCAGAAGTATTTCCTTATTTATACCCTTGCTGTAGAAGCTGTCACTCTTGCCTTTGATTAATTTACCAGCACAGTTATCAAGGTGACCTTCCTTTGGACATGCCTGTAATTCCTTTTCTTTTTCATCCTGGGAAGGACCAAGGCATAGGCACAAGCTGCCTATGTAAGGAAGCTGCATGATATGGTGATATGAGAGAGAGAGAGTGATGTGTAATCACTGTAAATGGGGAGGCCAGATTCTCGAGCTCCATCCCTAACAAATCCATGCATGGCAGCTTAAAATAACTCAGACCAATGTCTCTAATGCAAAGAATTTAGTTTTTTACTTTCCAGGTAGAGACTGCATGGAGAAAAGAACCTATAAAGGCACATTTTGCACTGTTGCTCTTTAGTATCCACCATATTTTTTCCCCCTGTCACTCTATCCTACATTGAGTAGGACAACACTATATTTACAATTTTTGTTTTAAATACCTGTCAGTGGTGACTCTCCCTCCCCTGGGCAGCCACTGACAGCTGGCTCATGCTTCTCTCCTAGAGAAAAACAGCCTTAAGCCTTTAGTTCCTGGCTTCATTCTGGCTCAAGTTCAGGAAAATGTAACAAGATATACAGAGGAATTTTTCAGTGAATAGCTTATCCTTTTTCTACTGTTGTCCAAATTCAGTCTTACTTTTGACATTGTTTTGTTTCATGTTTTTCCTCTTAAATCATGGGAGGATAAAAATTTTGTGCAGACAAGGTAATAATGACCAGGAGAATTGAGATGCATCGTGCTTTTTAAAAACAAATAATAATAATAAAAAAGAATCACTTGGTATGAAATGTTTGGCAGTGAATTAACCTGTGGTTTTACAGCATGGGTTACTAAATCATCCCGCCCAACTATACTCTCTTGTTGTCTTATCCAGATAATTAGTTGAAATATAAAGAAGACTTTTAGGTCTGTGTGGTATGAGTGGTTTTGTCAACATGAAAAATTAAAAAATACAATGGTAGGAAGAGAATGTATTTTTCAAGTTTAATGTGTAGAATGGCTGCACTTATGTAAGTCAGTTATACAAGTTACCACTTATTTTCATCAATTTGAGACTAAAATTAACAAAAAATCTATACTTTTATTCAACTTCTACTTTTGCTGACCCTTGTGACTTCAACTGTGGTAAAGTTGTCCTTTTTCTATTAAACAAGCTATCTTCTGTTTTACTCTGTTTTCACAAAGTCCAGCTTATATAGGAGATGAATTTGAAAGTTTTCTGTAATCATTGCATAGTAATTGCCTTGGTAATGATGTGGATAGTTAGAAATATGTTTTGTTGCCTGAAGAGGAGTGATTAAAGCTAACATATACCAGGAGGAGGCAGCCTTTCTATGTCAAGCTTTTTATAAAGAGGTTATAACCACTCCAACAATTTAATTGCAGAAACACTTGACAATATAATATAGTAAGTAATCCTTCTTACAGGTAATAAAATTAGTCATTAAAAATACTGCCACCCATTACAGAAGGGACAATATATTACAAGTATGTACTTAAACTGTATGAAAGCACTTGATGTGTAGGTAAATCACACACAGAGTGATAAGTCTTCATGGTGCTTGTGCACACCCACGTTCAAGTATAAATGGGAAATTCAGGTGTCTGTTCTAATCCAAGCACTTTGTGTTAACAGGTACTCTGATTTTACAGTAATACTGCCTACATAAGAGAAAAGAACTGGTAAGGAAACTCCAAGACTTGGTTGAAAACTAGCTGCATGCTGAAGGCCAAGGCTCTGCTCTGAGGCAATTGTACTCTAAATAGAACTCAGCTTCATATTTGGTAGATACAGTGCCGACCTTTCACTCATCTTGCAGCCTGCTTTCGGCTGTAACGGATATTCTAGCTTCAAAATGTAAGCCTCTCCCCTTAATTTGGACAAGGCCAACTACCATTTAGCTACTTGTTAAACTTCAGATAAGGATTATGATGGTTGTTTAATCATGTGTAAAAATGAAGCAAGAAGAACAGTAATAGCAGCTACCATAGGCTCCCTTCATCAAGGCAAAGCCAGTATTGTCTACCAGGAAAAGTGCATTTTACTTGTGCATTAATCACTTTCCTGAATTACCATGTGAGGGGTATAGTGGCCAAAAAGGGGAAATGTGTTCATGTCAGCAGTAAGTGCTGCAGTTGGGGTCAAGTTCTGTTCCCCCTACCTGCCACCAAGGAACCACAGAATGGTTTGGGTTGGAGGGGACCTCAAAGCTCATCTAGTTCCAAGCACCCTGCCATGGACAAGAACATCTTTGACTTGGGGCCCTCTCCAACCTGGCCTTGAACACTTCCACTGGAGTCCTGATAAGCCCAGCAACTGCACAGAGCTCTAACTCCTCCTGTTTGTTCCCCATGCCATGTGTGTCAGTGGAAAAGCAGTTTTAGAGAGGCACCCAATTGTCCTGGTTACCTACAAAAGACATGGAAGCCACAATCATGCCACTTGTCTTTCACCCACCCCTGTATCAGCATGAAAAGCAATCTACACTTCCAGAAATGAAATACCCTTAGGAGTTTACTTTTTATTCCAGGTTTTAGAAGTGTATCTGATACATTCAGAAACTGTGCATACAAATAGATGAATTTTTTATTTTTCCCTGCACTGTTTTAAATTATAATAATTACTTTTATGGGAGATTTTACTTAGTTTTCAACTTTGCTGTTTCAAAACGTGGCTACCAGCCTGATATATTTTTGGCAACTTGTCCCTATAGTCCCGATGTAGTTTGAATATTTCCATGATTTATCAGCATAATACCTCAAATATACAAATATGCCTACATAACTGAAATATATACATTGTGTAATGCCAGAATGTTTCTTATTTCTTGGTGCTGACAGTACTTGCTATTGTCAAACTTGGAACCACAGTTTCTTCTTTAAATGAATTTTAACTGTACCTGGACACATGGTAACTACTAAAAAAATCTCTACTGCTCTGGTACTCTTCATTTATGTTTACCACAAAAATTTTGGGAATTTACTCCTTCTCAAAGACACTGTTACCACTGGTTTTATGGCTCAGCAGGCTGTGTTATGAAACTATATAGCAGGAAGAATTTTCTTTAGCTTTCTTGGTGAGTCATCCTCTCTCTCAAAGGACACGTATCCTTTGATTTCTTTCAGTGCAGGAAGGAAAGGCTTTAAGGTTTATGTGTCAGTTACAAAATTATGGATGCTATCTTTAATTTGTCTTAGCACAATGCTTTTTCCCTCTTAATTTCAAGAATTCAGATGACTAACAGAACACATTTCACAGGAAGAGGCAGTGCTAATTAGTTTCTGCTAATTTTAATCCGTATTAGCTGGATAAATGCACCTTCAGTTCCTTGTCCTATTGCATGCTTTTTGTGTGATCTTAACCTGCCTGTGTTTTAGTTTCTTCTGTATAAAAATATGGAAAACTAAGCATCCTTAGCTCCTGCAACTATCTTTAGAGTAAATAACCAAAGCAGCTGTCAGTCTCTTTAATCCTTCTTCCAGATCATGGGGACCCTTCAGGCAGCACACCTGCCAGTGGATACAGCTTTGCCTAGTGCTTAAGGTGTCTGGTCCTTTGTGCTCCAGAAATGCCCTATAGCTGTACCTAGGGCTGTACAAGCTCAGCTCACCATCTGTGTAGTCAACACATTTGGTCAGGAAGGGCAGCCTCGAGGTATCCCCTGTGGTCATAGTCAATGGTGTTAATAGAGCGGATACCACATAAACACGTAAGATGGGTTCACATTTACACTGTTGCCTTCTAGAAATAGCATATAAAATAATACTTACTATTTTAAAATTCTCTGTGAGATATTAACAAAGATACTTCTTGGCTTTTAAAAACAACAACAAAACAGACACTAAAGTTTTCTTTCTCTTTAACAGATTTGTTCCACATCCGGTATCTTTAGTCCAAGAATGCAGGACAGCCCATAATATGTTTTCACTGGGGTATGACTCCCTGTGTACTAATTTGTTTGGTTGGTAAATAAGAAAGGGCGTTTTTCCAAGGAAGGGAAGATTGGGTCTCCAGGCATAGGGTAACTACTGCTCTGAATCTTTGAATTCACTTTTGGGAATTCATTGTGGGATTTAGGAATTTTTGTCTTTTTTTTCTGTCAAGGTTAAGAGTATACAAATTACTGAGAAACAATCCATTGAGGCCATGAGGGAATATTTTTCTATTAGGGCAAGACTGCTTCTCAGTGGTAATGTATATGTGAAAATATTTGATAACAGCTGTTATTCTGCTCTTACGGTGCTCTGTCACAAATGCTCAGGAGCTGTGTAAAATCACAGACACACCTGCTTGTAGGCTTGAAGCAAAAAAAAAAAAAAAAATCTTTAATAGATCAAGCCTCCAGTTTTCTTCGTTCTGTACAATAATCCTCACTTTGGGGTGTAGTTTCTTCTCAAGGAAGTCCCTGTCCTCTTTCCCTGTATGTGAAGAAAAGCAGTGAAGCCACTGGTTTGTATATATCTGTGAACTGGTTTCTCTGCATCTGGCTGAAGGCTAAATAGTAGGGTGGATTCCTGTGTGCCAGCCTTTTACAAACAATTCACCTGGGCACATGTAGCCAGGGTGTGCAAAGTAATAATGAGTGATACCTCAGAAAGGTAACAGAAGACACAGTAGAACTTTTTGAAGTACTTTTAGGCTCTTTCCTGAAGCAATAACTAAGACTGAGCACCAAAATACCCCATGAGGAGTGATGTTACATGAATTTTATAACCTTGAAAAATTACTGGACCTTTTCTGATTCTCACAGGTCATACTTAGATATGTACAAAGGGTGACTTGATGAACATCTACTTAAGAACAGCTGGAGCTGGAATTATAGGGAAATTTCAAAATGCAGTGGTTGACATGGCAGCAAGAACTAAAGGATGACTCTGCTGTATTTGGGGGTCTTTCTTATTATGCAAAGATAGGGAACCTGTTATTTTTGTGTGTCTTCTCTTGTTCTAAAGAGATCAGCAAATATCTGATACCTCCTAAGAGAAAACAGTCTGCTTAGATAGATTCACTTTTACTGACTCATGGATCAGTTACTTTACAATATGTGGTAGCAACCAAAGATGGCAAGTGCTGAATAGCACGAGAACCTTGAACCTCAAGGAAAAGGAATATAGACTGCAAATTCTGTAGATTGTCTGATGAAAAAGCAAATATTCCTCCCCTTCTGATTGGTGGTTTTGGGTTTTTTTAATTGCCGTAGAGATGATTTATTTCCACCTGAATCATAATGTACATCCATCTGAACATTGATTGATCTGTACACCTATGTGAACAAGGGAACAAACAAAAGGAAGTAGATCAATGACTTGGCTGATCCTGTGTAGGACACCTCAGCATTTGGAAATTTCTCTGTGTCAGCCATTGGCAAGAACACTTGTAGTACATGAAATAAGACAGGTTATATCAGTCTTACTCTGCAAGATTAAGTTACTTTTACATTTTAAGTGCTGAGGTGTCCCACAGTCTCTCACCTCTATGGTACACAAAGGTATGGTGCCTTTTCCTTTGTTCTGGTCAAACGCAAATATTTGCACACAGTAAAATGTTTTAGCTCCACAAACCAATAGACCAGCCATCTGCCTGGAAAAGGCCACGCCTTTCTGCACTGAGGCGGATACATAGGGGAGGATCCTGTTCTGTCAGTTCTCAGATTCCTGTGCCTCACCTCACTGACGTTAAGTCCATGTTTGTTTGACTACCCTTGGTCTGATTACAACAGATAAGTCCAGACAGTAAAGCAGACACGGATATGTGAACAAATGGCAATAAAGTTTGCTTCCCAGAACATGTCATGTTCATAGCGACAGCAGAACTCAGAGAAATCTCTTTGTATAAAACATGTATTTCCACAGGCGATGCTGCATTATGCTCATGTCAATCCACAAGTATCGAATACAGGCTATGAATTTTGTAAAAGTACAGTCTACACAGATAGGTTTTCTCAGCTATTGGTCCTTATACTGTGACTGAATTTATTCAGTGTAAAATAACTTCGGCTCTCACATCCTTGTTTTCAGTCTTTTTTCTCCTCCTTCAGCTCTGACACAAACAATGGAGGCCAAACAAACCTGGCTGGTTTAGTTCCAGATAACAAATGAACAAAAGAAGAAGTTTCCCACTCTTTCTTAAGAAAAGGGGTAGTAAGAAATATGAATGAAAATCTAGTCTCTAATATTGTGAATAAGTCTGTGTGGCATGCGAGTGGATAGGAAAGGAAGAAAAGAGAGAGTAGTGTATCATGCAGTTTATCATGTCGTTCATTTCAGAGGAAGAAAGGCGAAAGAATCGTGCTGTGTCTGTCATTGCACAGGTTATAGACTTATTATCTTCTCCTGGAGCAGTGGGACTTTAATATGAGATCTGAGTTTCTGTTCCATCAGAAGAAATATTACCTCACAAAACTGTCTTCAAAGAGGAGAAGGCAGAAATATAGTGGCAGCTCTAAAATTAAGGATGAATGTTGGATGAAGCTGTGAATAAAAAATGTGTGCAACATACAGGGTGTTTTTTTACCTGAATATCTAGCTCCACCACAAGGACTGGATCTGAATCTTTAAGAATGACAAAGATTTAGTCCCATTTTGGAAGGCTGAGCTCAGATTTCAGCCTGCTACCTATGGGGATTTTAGAAGAGAAAGAAGAGGGTGAAATCCCCTTTAGCCACTTTGCAAATAAATTTCATCTGACACAGTGGATCTCATGTGCCTGTGATATCTCTGGAAAATAGCTGCTTTCTGTTTGAATGAGTGGTTTGTTAAACCTGTTACAACCTTCTACTTCAGTAGAAAATACTGTTCTAGATTACAGGTTTAGTCAGTACCAATAATACCTTTCGAAATTCATCTAGATTTTCTTCAAACATTAAAACAACATGAATTGCAGTATAGATCTAAAGGCTAAGCTTTGTTCAGCAGTGAAGTCAGTGATTGTTGTACTGTTCTGAAAATTTGATTGTTTATTTTATTTAATTCACATAGTATATTTCCTGAATGCTCACTCAATATCAAATGCCCCAAATAAGCAAAACAACAGTAGCCTTTTAGACCCAGCGCTTGCATTACTTTTTTCTTCCACAATCGCAATAAGTGGCAATTCTACCATTTATTTTCTCTTACAGTACTGAGGTGAGATAAACTATGGAGTTTAACTTTCCTGAAATCAAGCAAGTTCTGGACTGTGGTCCTGTATCACAAATCTTTTGGGATTCCAGCTTTGGGGATTCTTGACAGACATCTCCTTGCTTGTAAATGGATCCACTAAAGGAATAAAGAACTTTAAACTAGATTTGGAGAGGGAAGAGGATAAAATCATGTTCACTAGAGGTAATCCTGGTAGTGGCACACAAATATTTGAGGGACAGTGTTCTGGCAAAGTCGTTTGGTCTGCAATCTCAGTGGAGGTAGAAGATGAAGATCCACGTGACAGCAAAGACACAGGGCTTACTGATGTCTTAGGAACTGCAGGGGTGCCTAGAATGGTCAAGTAGGAATTAGGGCTTGTCCCCCAAAATGAGGTGAGATTAATAGCCTGACCAAAGTGCGTCTGCACAATGCATGCAGCACGGGCAACAAACAGAAAGAGCTGGAAGACACTGTGAAGCAGGAAAACTATGGTGTAGGTTGTCACCATGGAAACGTTGGTGGGATGACTTGCACAAGTGGAGTGCTGCAATGCATGCCTATAAACTCTTCAAAAGGGACAGGCAAGGAAGGAGAGGTGGTGGGGGAGCCCCATGTTTTCGGAGTTTTTTGATTATCTAGAGCTTGCTGATGATAAGATTGAGTGTTTATGGGTAAGAATCAGGGGGAAGGCCAACAAGGTAGATGCATGTCCAGAAAAGGGCAATGAAGCTGCTGAAGGATCTGGAGCACAAGAGTCATGAGAAGCGGCTGGGGCTACTGGAGTTGTTTAGCCCAGGGGAAAAGGAGACTGAGTGGCTGTCATGGCTATCCTGTGTCATCTCTGGCAGCTAGCTTACATCTTTTTCTCCTGAACATCTCTGGCATGCTTGAAAGAGCAATGCCCACAGATTGGGAGATGTCGCCAAATCTGGAATAAAGACATAAATGAGTAGAGCTAAACACAAATGAAAGGAATGTGATTTCCAGTTAAATTTTAATTCTTATATTTTCCCCATAGATTAAAAAAATCACTTAACTGATTAAGATATTGTTATTGCTAATGACTAATACAATAAATTTTTTTTTCTTAGTGTACAGGCCACTTATCACCACCCTGTTGGAATATACACTTATATCCAAATTTTAAGTGATTCTGAAGACATAGATAGGTGCACTATAACTAATCCATGATGAATTAACACTAGGTATTATAAATTAGCAAAGCCATGCTGCAAAGGTCCTTCCTTCATCTTCTACATGTGTATACAGGCAGCACCACAGAAAATGACAGGTAGCACAAATGACACTGGTGCTTTGCGTGTACCATAACATTCATGGTCCTACCTACTGCAGGCAAATTGCTGACTATTTTGCTCTAAGAAAAAAACACGTTGCTGGGATAATAAACTGTTTCAACCAACTTCAGCTTTTTACTCAAAACAGGTGTTCACTCAGCTGATCCGGGGGAAATTTTGCAAAGGCTTTGTATGTACAGATTCCCTAAATAAGTTGCCACTTTCATGGTGTGATGCTGCAGAAAGAGTCAGTGACCTGGGATGAGCTTCCCCTGACTCAAGTGTTGTTTAAATGAAAAGAGCAAGGGCAAATCTCCTAATTTTTCCCACACCAGACTTTACAAGCACAACTTAGCTTCAGGAGTGGGGTTCTGGGACTATCTCCTTCCATCTCTCTTGCTTCACTGTATCTTTATCATAGCACAACCTGTAGTTGCTCTTTGATGGTTATCACTTCACAGAGACCACATGCTCAGTCTGGAATTTGTGTCCTGTTTTCAGCTATCAAAACAATAGTTAAAGGATTATACAGGGGAAAGCTAAGCCCCAGACCACTGTGGGTTTTGTTTGTTTGTTTGTTTGTTTTTGTGTAAGCTCTTCCAAAATCTATGGGAAGAGCTTTCCTGTCTGATTTAACACCAAAGTTTATTTTCCTTTAATGAGAAGTAAGTGTATAAAGCAGAGGTACACTAACAACTAACAAGATTTTTGAAATAAAAATTAAAATGGGAGTCAACATGCAGCTGTTCACTTATGTAATAAATTGCAAATAGAGATCAAAAATATTGTTTACAGCTTCTGGTCAGAAGTCTTAGCTGACTTAATAGAGTCAGAGTTGAATTGATAAAATATAGCTCAAAATTGCTGCACCTTAACCCATCACTTTCAGTTACTCAGATAAATAATTTCAAAATGTTTAATATATTTCTTCTGTTGTTTTCCAGATGGGTGCAATAGTCTTTCTCTGCTTGTTCTCCAAATTGTACATATAAATTTCTTAAGAAATCTGCTATAAAAAAAAAAAGCTGCTTCATAAGAGTTCAAAATGCTAGTAGAGACGGATGTGCAGTTTCACCTCGTAGAAGTTACAGCCATTTCACTGTTGCTGATTACAGTTCAGTCTGAATGAGGCGTAGTGCTTTCTTCATGTTTTCTATTACTGAAAGAAAAATAAATAAGAACTGTAAAAATGTAAAATGCATTTATACAATTATCCCCCCCCCGAGTTTGATTTAGTAAATTGTTTACATTGACATTAATTTATGTGCCATTATATTTTAGAGCTTTCTATTGCAAAAATTCTGGCATTGATACTAAAGCAGAAGGTAAAAGTTTTCATTAATCAAAATGTTTAACTTAAAGGGATTTTGACAAGACTCCTTTCAACTCCCTCAATTCTTAGCAGCAAGCCTGGTAATCAAATGTGATATGCATATTTGTTGTGAGATAGTGCACAGGTGTCAAATAGATGGTATAGAGCAAAGACTGGTTGAACCTGAAAAATCACATTCCTTTCTGAAATATGTGGCACTGAGGTAAGCACCAGCATTTCTTTACTAATTCCCTCCCACCACTGGCTATTTATATTGTGCAGTTGGATACTTTTGAGTGTCTGACTTGCATAAGTATAACTTTCACCATTCTCTAGCAAACTGCTCAGATCTTGATCCTGAAAGTTCTCACCCGTGATCTTTCAATTTCTCTTACCTGAGTAGTCCCAATAAATTCAATGGGACAATAGGAGTGATTGTTTTTGCTAGAACAGGTTAAACCATTATAATTTATTGCAAATGCTCACACAGTCTTTGTTCTTTACTTTGAGATCCTAGTGGATTCTCATGCACAAATGATTGGGATTGGGTGTATGGCTGCTTACAGTGTGAAATGCAAACACAACAAAGGGGACACTTACAGAATGGTATGTCCTGTGGTTCGTAAGTGTAAAGTCGGTTGGAGTATCTTCCTGTGATGTCAGCTCTTACTGTGAGAGATGGGTCTGAAAAAGCAATCCTATTAACCACTGCCTTCCATTCCCACAACAGCTGCAGGTGATGGCTGGCCCTGCTTTGACAGCCCTGTTTCTGATTCCATCAAGGAGGCAATTACGAGGCCGTTACGCTCTGTTCCAACCAACTGCTCTGTACTTGGAGAAATCCTCAACAAAAGCTAGAGCTCATTTTTATATTGTGCAGCTATTTTTAAGTGCTAGGTTACACGTGCATTTCATTCATATTTAAAGGAAAATATCCTGTTTTACAAGTTCTTTGTTTACGTCAGGAGAGGCTAATTTGACTGGATGCATACATAGGGAGGGTCATGCATCCCTAATGCAATATTAGCATGACCTACCTAGAGCCTTCAGAATTAAACTCTTGTGATTTTTAATACTCCCAGCATGGTAACAGGTTGTTGTGGACATCTTCTCCCAGTTCCCCTTCCAAGATTTTTGGTAAGTAATTGACTCCTGTAACTACACTGCTCTCTGAGGGTTGGCTTATCTCTTTGCATTCCACCAAAGACCTAGTCACTCCCTGTACAATCAGTGAAAAGGAGCAGGCACTCTGGGGCATAATTATTTTGATCCAGTCCAGAAGCCTGCTTTACAATGGGATAAATCGTTCCTTAGATGCCACTGACTATTGATTTATTTTGTGGTAATGTCCACACTATAGACATTTACATTCAGTTGGATATTTGACTTTTTCAGTAAACTTTGTCTTGTAACAGCACTAGCAAGAAGCACAGAGAGCAAAAGCCCAGATGCTAACAGATTTTTAAGCATCCTGTCCCCAAGCCTGAATTAGGTACCCTCCAGAACACAGCTGCAATTTGAGGAAGTTTACAAGGGTCAAAGTATGCAATGGAGGCAGTAAGCTATTTTCCTTTTGCAAAATGAATCATTTTGATGTCCCCAAAGGAGAACATTGGTGTAATTCAGATAGCACATTCTTGAAGATACATAAATATTGTACATACCTACAAACATGATTCGAGGCACGTATTGTCCATCAGGTGACAAGTTTTTATCTGTGGTTTCATGCTGGTAGAAAAATTAAAACTGGTTATTAAAATATTTATGTAAATTTTATTGAGTAGTCCACCTGTGAATAACCTTGTACCAGAGTACAAAACCAAATAGATACTACTTTGGTGTGAATACACATGCACAACTGCCTCTACTTACATAACTAAAATGCCAGAGATGTTAGCTAAAATGACATGAAAAAGCAAGACAGAGAAAACATAGACCATAAAAAGATTCCAGTCAAATTGCCCCAACCCTTCATACCATGAGATTCAGCATAACGAAGTTATTTTGAGCCATTTCCTGTATTTCTTCATTTTCTGCAAAAGCTTTCTTCAGTGCTAGAAAAGACAGGATCACTTTGAAGTTCATCTCAAACTCTGCCTTTCTGTCTGAGTTTGGGCCCTACATTGACCAGAAACTGGCCACATTGTTCCTGTGTCTGCTGATTCACATTCCTGAGGAGACACTTGAGGGCTCTAACACTGCTTTTTGGGATTTTTTGACCCATGGCAGTACAACCTCCTGGCTGTGAAAATGAAAGCAGTCTTCTCTTATTTATGAAGCCTGTCTTCTCAATGGATACCATGTCTTGCCTTGACAAAAGTGCGTTATTCTCAGAAAATTCTTCTTAGATCAGTTTCAGCAGCCCTATCCTCATCTCTTTCTTTAGTTACCAGTTCAGGAGATCCAAACAATATCAAATCTGTTCAATGAGTCAGTAGCAAATCTGTGCCTCTTAATTTAAACTGATGAGTGCTGCATTCAGGATAGCTGTACAGCAGCACCATGTACTTTTCATGTTCTTTATTGGGTAGTTTCATAGTGGAGTTTTTTTAAATAACAGTAATAAATTCAACTCTTTTCAGATTAGTTTTCATCTGCCTGTTTCTTTAAATAATTTTCAGTAAGGGCAAGGTAACTATATAGATAGGTTCAGATATATAGATAGGTTTCAACATGCAAAAAATCAAAATTACCTTGGCAGTATTGACAGTCTTCCAAATGATGAATTACCATCAGTGGCTTGTTACTTTATTAATAATAATAAAAGATGTAGTTAGATAATTCAATAAGTATGAAAATGGGGGATTTTACTAGCAGACTGAAAAAGGGAAATTGTATTTAATCTTATGTTAACTCACAATAAAACCATACAGACATTCTGTATAGTATTATAGACATTTTTGAGCAAGGGAAAGGAGCATAAATATTTCATAAAAGAAAGAAATAGAGAAATAGAGTTTCTAAATCTAAATAGGTTGTCTATAGTAAGAAATTGTCTTCTGTTTTAAAAATAATCTGCTTTCAATTTAGCAATAGCTCACTATTGTGATCTAAAATGAACTGTAAAAGACAGTTAAACAAGTATTGTTATGAATTCTCAAATATATTTTCAGCTGAGTTCCAGAGAACATTCAGAGTGGAACTTCAATTTCTGTGCAGATAGTGAGAAACTGTGAGTATATCATGGACATATTCCAACTAATAAAGTGTTGGGGAAAACATCAGAGGCAGCAGATCACCATGCAAGAACAAATGTAACTGATTTCAAGGAAGTAATTGGAGGTACATGATACTAAAACACAACAGATGTAATTTTAAAAATGATGGTATGTGTTTATCATTGTTAATTCAAATGACAACACTGCTCTTGTGACAAAGAAATGACAGCATTACATAGTCCACAGTGTTACTTCAGAGTCATAAGATCCCTACAGGGGCTTTTGTTTATAGGCACAGGCGGTTTTATTTAACTGGGTGGTCTGCAGATCAGCTGTCATGGTGTTCTTTTGTTCTGTTTCATTATAGTATATTCTGGCATGTTGGAGTAACGACTTTGTCCTCATACTACTTTTTAATATCTTACCTTTTTTTTGCTTGATAAAGCCCTTCTTCATAAGTTTGTACCCAGGTAATTTCATCTCCCCACCCTAGAAATATAACAAAAGGATTAACTGGTGGCCAGGCAAGTAACTCATAACAAATTCCTTCTTTTGAAAAGAAAAAGTTTATCAACACTTGTACACAAATAAGATTTGGGGTTTTTAGTCAAAGGTTCTCTAACATTGTGGATATGCTAATTCTAATTCTCCTGATAGGTACACTGGGACACTAAAAAAATCGAACGGCCAACTTCCCCCAAAAATCTCAGCTGGTTGAATATCCAGTTCAAATCCTTTGGCAGACCAGTTGGTTATCTTTCTAAATGCTCAGAGGTCCCTAAATCAGCACCCAAACCCTTTATATCTTGATGTTGTCTGCTCCATATTTTATGTAGACCCTTGGACTTAAAGAGAAGTAGGCATATAGAAGAGATAAAAGTAAACTGTGACAGCTCAAGTAAGATCAGCTTTAATATGAATGTCATTAGAACAGTCTTGGGTTATAAACTTAACTCCAAAGTTATGAACTTCAATCCCTGGACTTGCAAATTCTGGATTTAATTAAATCATTTAATAAAAGAATGGCTGTTAAATGAAAGTCTCCACTGAAACAAAATCGTAATGAATCATCAGCTTCATAGCTCATCCATAGGTGGTGATATACAGATCTCAAAATGCAAACTGTCCAGTTATAATCAACCTGATCTTTTATCCAGTGGAAGGATACTGCTTCCAAAAAGTGATTTGAAATTTCTCTTTGACTAGTCCAGGTGTTGCATGATTTTATCAAGTGGTCTCTGAGCAGTTGGGCTCAGAGGGAACCTCTATGACATGTGCAACTTTGCCAGGATAGAAAAACCTCAGAGGTGAGCTCTGGGATCTGCAGGCTTTGCACAACTTGCAGAAGAGGTCAGAAAGGGAAACAGAGATTTTTTGTGGTGAATATTCCCCAAAAGAGAAGGAAGATTGAGAAGGGGAAAACAGCTTGCTAAGATACTTTTCTGCTTGTATTTCTAAGGATTGATCAGAGATAAATAATTTAAAATAGGATCTTTATTTAACATCCCGGTTGAAAATTATGCACTACAAGGGAACGAGTTACTCACAGTCATGCTTTGCAGTGGATATCTGATGAAAAGCAAAAGGAAAAAAAAAAACAAAAACACCTCATGCAGAAAACCCCACCAATGGTTCGAACTGTTGTCTTATGTGCACAAGTGGGTCTGTAGAAACAGTTGCCCCATAACAACTGAAGTTAAGAAATTGCATTTCAGCAGTTGGTAAGTTGCTATTATAAAATGTATTTCTAATGGTATATGAAAGAGTATTTTTTCACGGATAGTTCTACAAGTACATCTTGATTTGAGAGCCTCAGTTTGGGTTATTTGCTACTGGGTCAGTGTGAGTTACATAAATTATGCAGGTTACAAGAGACCCTCAGTCATATTCTTAAGAATAAACTGATGGAGTTAAACGAAATGAAATAAGAACATTCACTACTCAGAGTCACTTAACACTACAGCAACACACCTCAGTAAGTACATTAAAGTAATATTTGCTGGCCTATATGGTAAGGTAAGGAGGCAACTACATACAGTAAATACACAGTACCTCTTGACAGTGTCTGAGGTGCTCGTTTTTCCTTTTTAATTGCCATGGCAAGGTTGGAGGTGACTGCAATTAGCAGGAGGGACAAGGCCAGTGTTGAATGGAGCATTATTTCCCTTTCAATGCAGCAAGGAAACTGGAAAACAAAGCAACAACTTGAGTCACATGTATTTGTCACCCGGCACAGTGTAAATCAATGTGTTAGTGACATCCTAACAATCTATACTTCAGAGACAGCTTTGGTTATTTCTAGAAGTGTCTTGTTTTGTAAGAAAATTGCAAAATGGGGGTACTTAATTTTACTATGAAGAACTTCTCTCAGCTGTCAAAACTAGGCTGCAGGCGGCAGTTCTTATTTGATTCTTATAAACTAGTAAATGTTGTAATACTGGATCATGACATTTTCAAGACAGCAGTACAGGAAATTTTATTTCAGTGAAACAGAATGGCATGGGAATTTTTTTAAATTTTCTTTTTGTTAAAAGAGGCCTCAAGATATCCTCTAAAATGTTGAAATTGACATAATTTTTTAAGCCTGCACTCTGTGAACCAGAATGTTAAAGACTGTGAGATAAATATAAAAGAAATTTTCATCAGTTTTTCACAATGAAAACTTGAAAATTTTCCCCATTTGTCATGCCTTTTTTACACTGAATTTCAGCTGAACTCCTTCTGAATAAAACAATTAATCTATGCTCCTGGCTGTTTTAGTATTCTCTTCCTGATAAAGATCATTATAAGAAATTCAGTAATTTCTGGCCTTGATGAAAGAGAACAGAAGCAAGACCTGAGGAAAAGCATTACAAATCCAATTTTGTTTTTTAAATTGATAGGTCTTCTGTCCAGTATAACAATTTTTAGGCATTAAAGCTCTGATATTCAAGTGGATACCTGATGGTTTCAACTGAGTTAAACAATGTAGTGCATATAGCCCATGATACCACCCAGTCTTCTTATCAGTTCTTGCTGGATATTCCACTTTTCAGAGGCTGAGCCTCTTATAAAGAAAATTTTTAAACTTGAATTTGAAAATGATATCCAGTATGGAATTACAACCCTGAGAACTGGCAAAAGAAAATGCTTCATGCTTTTTAGGACTGAGAAGCATGAAAAATGATGATTTGATGAATCTCTTAGAATCACAGAATCACTGTTAGCAGTTACATTTCTTGTGAACAAGTTAAAACTCCATTTCCAATAACCGGCAATATCAATCTGAGGAAAGAATTCTATTCAGGTGGAGAAAGATTCATACATTAAAACACAGAAAAATTTAGAAAAAAAAAAGACCTTGTAGTAAGACTCTTATATTCTTGAAAAAATTTTCCTAGGTTGCTAAAACAATTAGTACATTCATTACAATATTCTTCTCTTCAGTCTTGTACCAAAACAATTCCCCTTCCCCCCATGTGACATCACAACTGTAGAGCTGCTCTTTGTTTCACATACTTCCCTAGGCTCATTCATGTTGGCTACTCTTGACTGTGTTTTAGAAAGGAGTCTCCTTTGAAGCTTACTAATTATGCACAGTAATTTGATGATCAGAGATTATTGACATTTAATAAGAAAATGTGAAGTTCTCCAGTGCTTTGTAAATAGAGACAGTAATTTTTAGTTAAATCTGAAGGCTGAGGATTTTTTAATAAATCCTCAATAAAAATTCCCTCCAAGTGTTCCCCGTATTTGTGCGAACCACTAACTTCAGTCAGCTAAAGCAGATCATCACACCATACTACTCTAGTCTTGACAAATGAGTATTTGTAGCAATTCTATGTGAAAGTCAGCAACTGTCTTTAGTATCAGTTTACCTATTAGATGTTAACAACCAAATTTAACATTTCTGTTAACATGTTAAAATGCTATTAAAACATAAATAGATATGGCTTTGAAAACACACCAGATAATGTCTCTGTAAAGCAGATATGAAATGTAAGGTTCAGTTTTTTTCTTTCATGATGTATTAATGAAAAATAAAAGTGTAAGTCTCTTCAAATCACAGGTATAATTATCTGAAACTTAATATTTGATTATCATCCTATTGAAAATTAATAGGGTTTTGGAAGGATAATTTATAGAGCTGCAGCTGGAGGCAGTTTAATATTCTGAATTTTTGATGCTACATGACCAAATGTTAGTTAATTGACTCAGAGAAAAAAATGACAGCCAACACCGTATAGATTGCCTTCACCTCTCTGCCAGAACAAACATTTGCTAGCTAATCTCTATGCATCTATCATTTGTCTTTTTGTATAACTAGCCTTGTACGGTGTTTGTGAACCCAACCTTGTTGCTGTACTAAAGGAGAGTTAAGAATGAGAAATACTTGCTCACCAACAGCGATCAATTCTTCTGATTGAAGGTCCTCTTCCTGGAACTGGTTAGTTAAAAATCAGTGTGATTTAAGCACAGAACACCTGAGCTGCCCAGGTCTCTGTGTAGCAACAACAGCACATTCACCTGGGGAAAAATGAGAGGAACCTTTGAGCCGAAAACCAAATTAATGTGTTTCCACCCGCCCCCTTCCTTTTCTGCCATCCCTCCAACTTTCACTCTTGTGAATTCCCATGCTTATACACTGAATTCTTGCATTTCTCTTCATCTTGCTTGTATCAGGTGTCTTGTATGAGGATTGGAAATAAATAGTGGCTTATGTGTGTCTGCTATTTCCCCCCTCAAACAGTTTGAGTCTGGCTTACATCCAGTGAAAATAGAAACCACCAATGAAAGCTGGAACTGTAGGTTCTTTTGTTCCCAGAGAAAGGCAGGGTTCACTGGTGCTTGGAGATAGGTATGAACTTAATAGGAAGACACAAGGGTTACTTTGTGTAGAGAAGTGTAAGTAACAAATAAAACAAACCTTTTCTTTTTTTTCTTAGATGGAAATAAAGTTATTTATTAAAAGCATATGGTTTAAAGTACCTGATTATTGCCGCTGTAAGCTGTAGTTTGAAAATGTCTGATTCTTGGGCATGATGCTTGGTATAAATTTTACTGAACTTGACAAATACAGGAAAAGACCTTTTTCATCAGCTTTGCATAAAGAAGGAATGAAATGGGTCACCTTTCCCCTCCTTCTTGGATAGCTCTTGCAAGAAAATCAGGAGCAATCATCTTTTGGTTTTTGATCTCCCATGTCTTTGTTTATATGGACTGTACAGTTACACTTCTTATAGTTAGAAATATAGAAATTTTCCAAAACTACTGAAGTGTATTGTTGCTCATCCTTGACATATTGTGTTACTCAGCCCTGAGGTATTGTGTTTTTCATGGCACAGGTTTTTTATTGTAAGGAGTAAAGGAGTAGATATTCAATCAAACAGACTAAAACTTGTGCCGAGCTACCTGCAAGTGCCCTTTTCCAGGATGATATTCAGTAATTTGTCTCTATATTTGAAGGTCAGAATTTCAGCCTTTCTCAGTCTTGCCACAGAGAGATTGGCAGCCCTGATGAAAAAGACCTTGTCAAGGTTTAATGCTGAAAGAAAATGACTGTAATAATCAATAAATCCAGGCTGGATGCCTTCAGTATACTTACCTACTCAGTCACTGTGTGTTAAGTGGGATCTTATCAGCTCCCTGTTCTTGATTTTATCTGCATGTGTTTAGCATCCACATATGAACGGAGTGTGAAGCCAGAGCTCCATCCCAGCCAAAAACTGTGCTGTCTGACATTCAAAAGTGCCGGGGATAAACTCATGAGCGGGAATGAACTTCACACATCAATGTGATGCATATTCAAATCCAACTTTATTCGAAACTTCTACAGGTATATATACCTTTTTTACTACCGAACACACGTTTCTATATGCAAAGCGATTGGTTGCAGGCCTCTGTCCATCCGTCCTTATTCAGATCACAATTGGTTAATAGTTAGCTCACTGTGTCTTGTTACTGCTAATTGCCTATCTCATTATTTCTGCTTTCTCATCCTGAGCTTTTCACGGTTCCCTTGGCTTTCTTGGTTTTTTCCCAGACAATCGCCGCATAGCTTAAATAAACACCAGGTGTTATTATCTACACTCTCGCTACACTGTGTCTGCACAAAGCGATCCCACACAAAAGGCTGACCTGTGCAGCAGCAGTTACCAGCCAAATATTGAATCTCTGAAATGTAGAACACATGCTTCTGCACTCATTCATTGAATTATTGTGCTCTCATTCATCGAACTTGGCCACCTCAATCTCCAGGGTAACGTGGGTGGAGGGTGTTTGTGTTTTCCTTCTCTGCTCTAAAAGGTTAATGTTGGAGGTACAAGTAACTATGGGTTAACTGTGTATATACAGTTCTATCCAGGTCAAAATTAGGAAATGTAACAATTAGCTAAATTCAGGGCAGAACAAAGCAGCAATAAAGTATGTGAAGAGGACAGGTTTTTGGAAAGATAAATATGTTGCAGAATAACTAACACTTGGAATCACATGCTCCTGCTTTCATGTGAGTCATGCAGAAGCAGATTTAGTTACATATCCATACATGTAGGCCATTGATAAAAAGTGAAGCTGACTTTTAAATTTTAATTTACATAATGCTGCACAAATGAAGTTGCTGATGTTCTCACTCTGTCCAACTCTGCCTTAGCTCATGTGTGAGCAAAATATAAGATCACAGCTCCTGTGATAGTTGTAATTCAGTGTCATTCCTGCAACCTCTATTGATAGCTCTGCAAAAGACTTTTACATGTGATCAATGTGCCTTTGCAAATCAATACAAAATTAATTAGGAGATTACACAGAGGTTGTAGTGTGGCCTGGAGGGGGGATATGCATCACCACAAGTGCCCAAACAATTTTTACACCAAATAATATGAGAAAGTTTCACAGAACACATATTTTCATGGATGAGAGGTGCTTCTGGCTCCTAACACAGGTATTTGGTGTAGAGTGCATCTGGACCTCAGGGCACATTCAAGCAGCACATGGTACCAGAGCAGAGAACAACACCTTGGGCTTAAAGTGCTGAGCATTAGCTTTCACTGCCAAACAGAAAAAGGAATAAGTGAAAAAACCCTGCAAATGTCTGTTGGGCTTAGGTTTTGACTGGCAGCCAAAAATCATTATTAGAAAATTTCTGGATCATTTCAGTAAAGTAATTTAAAGAAATCTAGATATGATGCACTGGTTTGTTTCTGAGTGTGTCTTTCAAAATAGTCACAATTGTGGAAATATGGCTTCTGGAATTACAAGCTGATTCACAACAGATTTCTTTCCCCCCAGTCCCCTTTCCTAAAAGCAGAGCTCTAGGTACTGTTCAACAAACTACTCCAGTGTTACCTGTGCCCCAGTAGTTTGCCTTCACTGGACCACTGTACTTTTTAAGCTTGTATTCCTGTAAAGACATTGTTATGGAACATAAGCATAATAATATAAGTGGAAAAACATTTATTGAATTAGCTTTTAAAGTGGTTTATACTGGCTGCAAACAGAATTCTCTGTTTCCCAGGCCAATGTCCATGCTTTCACTTCTAAGCCTACAACTTATTCCAGCACTGTCACCTTCAACCCCCTCCAGGGTTTTCTCTGCATTTTTTGGAAACTGACCCCTCTGTCCTTACAGTGTCCTGTGGTACAGCCCCTGGAAATCTTGTTTTCAGGCTTAATTGGCACCTCACTTCAGCTGCTTTGCAGCTCTGTGCCTCTGTGAGTCACTACTGTCTATTGGCTTCCACTTCCCAACAAGATTATTTTCCTGCCCTCTAGGCTTCTCAGATTTCCCAGAACTTTTTATAGATACAAAGCTTTGAAGACTCCAAGGGGGAAAATGCCATTTATTATTTTTCATGAATTTTGCTGAGATTTATGGAATAAACGTGTTTTGGTAAATAAAAGGAAACCAGTGCTAGATGTTGTTGGTTCCTCCCTTCAGTCCAAAAGTACAAACTGTTCTGGATTGTTTATTTAATGCTGTGTGAGCCCTGGCAGGAAGAGTTTTCCCTTCTAGGAGCAGATCTTCCTCTTACAGTGTGTTCTAACCATGCCAGAGGAAGCCATGGAAGCCATTCTGGCTTCCCAAGCTGCTGGTGCACCCCAAGGCACACACTGCCAACCCAGAGGAGGAATACAGTGCACTCCATGCCCATGGCTGCTGTAAAGGGGCACAAAGGGTTGCCACTGTTTACTGTCCTAATCAGAAAAGGGGAGAGTTGTATGTCCTGCGCGCTGTAAGTCTGGAGTGTAGTGGTTAAGCCTGGTGCATCCTCAGGGCTCTCTGTTCCCTCCCTGCCAGCAGACTCTGCCTACACACAGGGTTGCATTTGACTTTGTCATAGGGCAGCGGGGGGGATGGGGGCAGCTGGATGAGTCCTTCCCCAAGGCTTCCTCGGACATTGGTTGGCATGGGACCTACAGAAGTTTCCTGTCCTCATCTATTCTGGCTTCCCCTTGCTGTATTCTGGGCAGCTGTGTGCTGCTGTGCCCTACCATCGTGGGCATGGCAGGGAAGAGGGCAGGGGCAGTAGCGTGGGGCCCAGGCAGCTCCAGGCTGTGCATGGCACATGGACATCCATGGCTTTTCATCAAGTCTCCTCTCATACAGGAACTAAGTGTGTACATATCAGGGAACTGCGTGCAGCAGGCTGTAGCTGAGCCTTTCTGGTCATGGGCATGTTTTCTCTATTTTCAGTCTTACTGCTTCAGCTGTGAACAAACACCGTCTTACAGAGCTGGAGACATACGGAAATTGTGTTTTATACCACCAGAATAGACTATGATTTCTTCATTCCAATAAATGAGGAAGTCTTATTGGAAATGTGGGTTAAGACAATGATGGCTAGAATTTACTTTGCCCTTAAAGTTATAATTTTTATTTTTTTTTAATACTCACAATGTGTTGTGGAGGTATATTTCCAAAAACTGTCAGAATGGCTCAGTAAATTTTGAGGAACCCAAAGTAATTTGATATCTGACTTGATTTTGTTTGAGTTTCCAGATGATGCAATGAGGTATTTGGATTCAATAAATGACATATTGATGCATCAAGATCTAAAGAAAGTGAACTGCAAGTACCACTGTAGTTGGAGAACTTGGGTGGGATTTCTCTAGTGCAAAAAAAATCTCTTAGTATTTATAGGTAAGCAACCCTTTGTCGATGTGACCCATAAGACAAAAATTTGATTGTTACCAATGCCTCTAGTCGGCAGTGTTGCATTACTAATAGCAAAAGAACAACTTTCTGTTTCACCTTTGCTGGATTCCAGTGATAAGTTCATAATACAGGTAATTCAAACATAAAAATTATTGCATATAAAAATCCATGAAGTTTGGAAAAAAGTTAAAAATTAGTTTTGAAAAATCAGAATGCTTTTTAAATTTTATTTTATTTTATGTACACATAAAATAATTTGAGAGGTGACAGGGGTAGAAACCCAGACCAGATTTTAAGGAAGAGAGCCAGGAAATTCAGCATGTGTTTTGGAAGAGATTGAGAGCTCCAAAATATTCAATGAAACTTTCTGACTGCCACAAGAAATGAAAAGCGTCTGCATTTCCCTGCAGTCAGAGTGTCCCAATAAAGACTTCACAAGCAGGAATGCTCTCCAGAAACACATTGGACTACTTTGCTGCAGCTGTAGAGTGAGTCAACCAGGCCTCTGTTGAAAGAGATCCTGTTGCTGCAATGTTTTTGTGATGTTTTCCTGCAGTGACATCACTGTATCTGCTTTAAAATGTACTACCATCTAAAAATCAAAAAACACTGTGTGCTGTAAAATGAGTGTTTGCAGTATCTTTTAGTGTTTCAGTTTTCTGCACAGGTATTCCTTTAACTTTTACTATAATAAGGGCTTTATCTTAGGGCTTGTTTCTGTAAAGGACTGACGCAAGAAGGCATGAGAGCAACTCAGTATCTCTCAGCTTTTGTCTCCCTTTTTACTCTCTGTTCTTCAGCCAAACCTTGATCCTGTAAGTTTTTGAGTCCTTGGTCCCATTCCAGAACAGCACTTGATACATATTTAACTTTAGGCACATTAGCAACCCCATTGATGTCCACAGGGCCACTCATATGCTTAAAGTTAAGCATGTTCTCGAGTGTCTGCACTGGATCAGAGAATATGGGATTGAGGTCTCTGGCAAGTCTCCAGGAAGACTTCTCCTAAAGAAGCCAGACAAGCCTCTCTTCTGATGTGGACCTGTCCTGGTGCAGCCAAATTTATCCCCAGCAGCTCGTTGCTAGAAAGGGTCTCTAGCAGATAATTCCTCACAGAGTGAGCAGACCATGCTGCTTTACGAACAGAAAGGTTTCAGCTTTGGCCATCACAATGCAGAACTACTCACCTGAGCAGCCTGTAGAGCTGCAGCCTCAGGTCTCTGCACTAACCCCTTTGGTGGTGCTCACCCATCACCCTAAGTCTGAGCTCATTCACTGTAGCCGATCCACGGAGCTGTCATCCCTTCATCTGCAACTTGTTGTCACACTAAGCACTTTTCTTTCAGTCTGAAAAAAACAAATGACAACAGACTTCCATATTCCTAAAGTGGAATGCTTCTTTCTCATATATTTTTCTCCAGAATATGTGAATATTTAGTATATTCAGAAAACTTCAATCAGAATTATTAAAAAGCACAAAACAAACAAAACCCTTATGGCTTGTTGTGGTCTTCTGTTATTACAACTTACATCTGAGAAACAGAATGAATTTAGCATTACCTGACAAAAACAATTTAATTTTGAATGGCAGAGATGGAGACAGGGACCATGTAAAAGTACATAGGACTAACTTGAAATATTGACAGGTATCCCAGGTCTTGCTTTTCTTTATCTCCATGACTATTAAAAACTGTTAACTATCACAGTCTGCTCCTACAGAGTAACAGTTTGCTTTTAGTGTTGGAATGTATTTGTAGCCTGGCCAAGCATAACCTTTTGCTATTTTGTTGTTACATTTATAGCCCACAGAATGAATTCAGAGAAAAATTTAGCTTCAGATTAGCTTCTAGCTACAGTATTTTCTTGTTGTTGCTTTTTTAAAGCCAAGGATTAACAGGAGACAGAAACATAGGACTAAGTCATCAAGTGCTGTCCTCCACTGGAGGCAGACACATCATAATATCCTGCTTATATATGCATTAAAATTACTTAGGAATTTTGCCATTCTTCTTTCTCAAGCCTGCCTTTGAAACTCACTCCTTTGGAGAAACTCTGATTTAATTATCTTGAACTTACACTTGGCAACTTCTGATCAAGTGTTCTTTCGCCAGCATTACCCTAAATGCTGTCTGTCTGTCTCTCTCACCTTGTTCTTCCTTCTTCTGGATGGAAGAAAGAAAGGATTTTGAGTTTTTTCATTCACCACATCAGGTTGCCCTTTTTTGCATCTATTCTAGCAGGAGTTCAGAGTTCCTGAACAGAGATGTACCACTGTGTTCCAGACTTGGTCCTACATGGGTCTGTGCAACTGCTGTCTCTCAGAAAAGTTGTTGTCTTACACCTCTTCATTGCCTCTTTTACAGTTTTTTTTTTTATATAATAGTTACTAATGATGAATCATAATATGATCTATCCTATGGCTGACCACAACTACACCCATATCTTTTTTCTTCCAGGAAGTTTTCCAATTGACAGGGCTCGAACTTTGAGCAGAAATATCTGTCAGTAGTCTCTGTGAAAAGAATCTTTTATATGAGTGCCTTTTCCATCTTTAACAACTTTTTTAATATGTGGATGAGCTGGCCTTGAGGCCCGTGAGGAGAATTGAAACATTTTGCATTTTCCTCTGTAGGAGTATTCACTCAGGCTATGCTCAGTTAGTCTCCCTAAAGCCATTACTTTAGGCAATGGAGATGAACAGAGATGACTGCAAACATATGGATTAAGTCTACTCTAAATCACCATCTGGAGAAGCCAGATGGGACCCGGATGGGAGGCACCAGATAAAGACACCCTAGGAGACTGGCTCCTATGAGCTGATGTTACTCTTTTTAGATATCTTTCCAGCCACATCTCTGGAAGATCGCATTATCTCCACATTCTTCTTTAACACATACATAAAATAGATGTTAGATCACAAAACCCCCCAAAATCAAACCAATAAACAAAAAAACTTAACAGTCTTCAAGCCCAAATATCTAGATTCTGTGTTACCAATACTGAAGATAACCTTAACAAGTCTGTTATATTCCCTAAGTCACAATACACCTGTTTAATTGGTATTCTGCTGACAAGTATTTCCAAGGCCTGCATAATAGCTTCCGGCTGTGGCACATTCCTTATATAGGGTTTTTTTTCAGAATAGGAGATAATCTCTTATTTGAATTAGTGAGGTGTCTCAGGAGACAGGTATATCCTGACAGTTCATTGTTATTTATGATGGTGGCGTTGCACAAAAGATGATGTTAGGAGTTCCAGTGACTTTATCTTTTTCTCTTTCTTGAATGAGAAATAGGTTATTGTTACATATACTTGTAAAGCATTGCATCTGGTATCTGGCTGAAAGATTTTGGTGCAGTGTTTCAGGAAGCGTGGTTTGTGGTGAGGTGTGGGGTGCAGCTACTCTGGAGTTCTGCTCAGCTTCTGCCATGTTGCATTTGCATGATGAAAAGGAAATGAATGAACTTTCTCTTGGCTTACCCGACTGCAAATTGGAGACAGCTCACAGACAGAACGACGTATTCAGGTTCACATGTATTTACAGAGGTATGATGTATTTCTTAACTTTATGTGGGTAGGAAGGGAGGTACTCTGTTTAGGCTAAGCTAGAATTAGCTGGAAACTGTTCTCAGTTACCCTCTTGGGACATCCTGTCTTTCCCTTAAGACAGATACTGGGAAAATTGGCCTCTTCTGTAAAGTCAGGTGACTTGGACTGTCTGAATGTAGAATCCTCCATATTCTGCAAGGACTGATGCCTAGAAAAAAAATTTATATTTGGGAAAAAGTTGTGATCATTAAGTACATGGGGACACATAGATCATTGGAAAGCATGTAGGTCTTGTATTTATGTTCTTGACACAAAATTTTGGAGCCATTTTCAGTACTTATTTTTTCATTTAAACAAAAAAGAGCAAAATCTGAATCTCACTGTAAGAAAAAAGCAACTTTCTCCTTTATGTTGTGCTGTCACTTTCAGCAGTTTTTTTCTTCTGCAAATGTGATGGTATGTCTTCTGAAACATAAGCCCATCTTTTGATAGCATAGACTTTTATCTAGAGAGTTTCCTAATGGTTTTATAGTTTAAAAAAAAAAAAGTTTTAAAATTCCTTTTCTGTCATGATTTTTCTAAGTGATGTAAAATCCTTATTTTAACCACAGTTATTCGTGATAATACATAAGCATAGTTCTAATCCTGGCTCAAAAGCATTATTGACACTCTGTAAAGGGAAGAACATATGTGAGGAAGAAGAGAGAAAACTTTTCAGCAATAATTTACGGAGTAGACCATTGCAGGAACACAGAGGGACATTTTTACTTTTAAACTGAGAAATGTTTTCACAGTTTGCCATTTGGGAGGTGCATACAAATTGTGCAGTGCTTTGTAATGTTCCTTAGTGGGGGATAGGGGTGAAGACAGAAGGAAAATTACCTGGGTTTCACTAGTATTTGTAGGATTTCAGTGGTGAGACCAGAATCAAAAGGAGTATCTGCCAATGGCTGAGTTAATTTGCTCATGTTGCAAGAAAGACAAGTTAAAAAAAATTAATAAAAATCAAAAGAAAATATTAAATTACAATATTTAATTATGTCAGGAAAATCCAACACAAATGACATAGCAAAGATCAATGGAAACTTACTGAATAAAAGGTCTGTTGTTTGTCATAAAAGCGTGAAATAGTCTGAAGGCTGAGCTGGGTTCCCAGTGTAGCATTACTGCAGAGCTAACTGGATTGTGTGGGAGAATGCTAAGGGCTTACAGAGACATCACCCCCTCCTGCATGTTGATTTAATTCTAACTTAGGTTGCCAGTAGCCATAAATTGCATGAGAGTGCTATATGGATGCCATAGCACAATTGACCATGCTTTTGTATTCTAGTTGACATGAAAAGCTCAGTTCCAATATGAACAGGAAGCAAACGTTGTGGGGATTTTCCCTCTGGTAAATGCAGACACATGCACTAGATTAGATGCCTTCTAACATGGAAGTCTAAAATAGGCTGGTAGAGATCTCTAAATTTCGTTATTTCCACTGATCATAAGGCACTTTCATGAAAGTTGACCAATTCAGATATGGAAATCTGCACTGTGGACATCTGTCACAAAGCTGTGTGCCAGGAAATCTGCCCCATGTGTTTCTGTTGTGGATGACAGAGGGAGAGCACGGTAGAGGAATCTCTGAATAAACCAACTACTAGAATGAACCTATCCTTAGGGACAGAAAGCTGACCCTGGGCTCTTACTGAAGGGAGGTCTTAGACTGACAATATCCAACAAATTAAAAAGCAAGCAAAGGCACAAGTTATGACAGCAACAGCAAAAATCAGCTATTGCTTGTACTACACGACACATTTCAGAGAGACCATGGTAGCTACAGTGCTGAGATGGCATTTGGGTAACAGGATTTTGCTGTAAAACACAGCCATTTCTTGCCTGTTTATCTTTCTCTCATCTTTATAAAACTCTCTTTCTTGGCTGTCAGGTCATGCTATTTTGACTTTTTCCAAAGAACGCTTTTTAAAATGGAGAAATCAAGGCTTTCTTCAATTATTTAAAAAGTAGTATGTTGCCTGTTTCCTAGCTAAATCCAAACTTGTTAGTGGTGTTTAAATACAGAAACATTCAAGTTGGAAATGTTGTTCAGGGCTTTGTCCAGTCGGGTCTTGAAAACCTTCCAGGAAAGGGATTCCATGACTTGTCTGGGTAACCTAATTATATGTGTAATTATCTTCAGAAATTTCCGTCCCCCCCGAATTCAGTTAGGACCTTCCCTGCTCTAGTTTTTTTTTTCCCCCAGTGAAAAGCTTGTCTCCTTCTTCTAACCCCTCAGTAAACACTGGCAGGCTTCTGTTAGGTCCTCCCTAAAACATTTCTACTCTGGGCTGATCAAACCCAAACCCCCTAGGTTTTCCCTATGGGTCAGTTGCTCCAGCTCTTAACTCTTGGCAGTATCTTGCTACATACACTTGCCAAGGTCTGTCTTGGTGGTACGAAACTGGATACAGGTTTACATGTGCTGTCTAATAAATGCCATGTAAAAGGGGATAATCAGCAGCAGGACTCTCATTAATTCAGTCCAGCATGCTGTTGGCCCTTTTTTTCTTGCCAGGGCACAGTGTTGGCTCATGTTGAGCATATTGTCCAGCAAGACCCCAGTTCTTTTCAGCAGAGCTGCTATTAAAGCTGCTCAGTCTCCAGACTAGACCTCTGCAGTGTGAGCTCATCCCAGGTTCAGGACTTTGCATTTTTTTCTTTTTGAATTCCATGACAGTCCAGAAATATGATCACATTAAATTAGGCTCAGAACAAAGCACATCTACTTTCTCACCCCACTCAAACAACCAGCAGAAATGCTCAGAGTGGAAAAGCAGAAATGGTTAGAATAGGACAACTACAGAATCACTGTGATTAAAACCAGGCAGGGACCTAGAGGCAATCTCTCAGTTTGATTTAGCAGTTCACAGTTAAAGATTTAAAGCTCAGGTCTGCAACATTACATCCATAAACATCCTCTTTTTACCAACCACAGTGCCCTAAAGTAATGAAAAGTTCTTGGATATGAGGAGAACCAAACTGATTTTCTGTTTTGTCCATGGCACAATCTGTAAGCAACTCTTTAAACTACCTTTGACATGTGTATGTCTTGCTTATATAACAGTAGATGGAAAAAGAGTTTTGGAAATTGTATATATATGCATATATCTCAGAATTTATCCCAGAGGTGAGTCTCAAAAGCATTTTGAACATGACAAAGAACAGAAAAACCTGGAAAAAATCATCTCAGCAGGCATAATTGAAACTACTAAGCTAACTGTGCTGAGAGAAATGCTATTGCAAATGTATAAATGTAGGTATAATATGGAAAAAATAAGAAATTTTATGTAGAAATAGTCAACTCAGACTATCCTAAGTACCCAGTCTCCCTGTTTTTGCAGCTATACTAGTCTTTGTATTCTTTCATCACTGTTCTTTTGTTCTGAGTTTTGCTTGTCATCAAAATACTATACACAATGTCTTTGTGAGTGCTTGTCTGGATTTTATTTATTTGTCTGTGCAATAGGGGCAATAATATAGCTTGACCTATTTATTAATCATTATGAGTATTTTCAAAACTACTGAAAAATTATATAAATGGAAAAAAAAAAAACACAGAGAAATATTTGGATAAAGCTATTGCATGAGGAAAAGAGCAAAAGAAATAGTTCAAGGTCTTGAAGGTAGAGAGGGAGTACAAAAATATCAAGTACCTCAACCAAATTTTGGATTGCATGGTGCCTCTCTGCCAGGGTGCCAGACTCTGCTGATAAGCTGTGCTCATCACAGAAAGCTCTTAAATAATTCATAAGACAAACTCATAGTATCTAAATACAGCATTGAAATAGCAGAACCGTTCAACTTCTTCTCCAAGTGAAGTCATTAATTCTAAAAATGATGGTTTAGGTTAACCTGGCTCAGGTTATTTGAGCCATTCTCTGTGTCTATCCAAAATGCACGTAAGAGAAGTCTGGAATGCAAAAGGGTTCAAAGTGTTTATGCTCTCCTAGTTGTCCCAATACTTTATGCACAACACTCCTAACTCACAGGTGCCCACAATACTACAACACCAAAGCACAGCACAGGGTTACTGTTCCCCAGTCTCTAGCCTTGCCCTTGTTTCTTTCAGTATGAGCTTCTTCCTACACCAGTGAGGTCACCTGTGCTGGGGAGGAGGCCTTAGCTGGTAATTGGTGAAGTACGTGTAGTACTTGCATGTCTGTTCAATGTCACATGGTCACTGTAGGAATAACCCATTGCAGGACGAGCCGGTGGGTTGAGGGAAGCACAGGAGATGCAGACAATTGCACAACAGGCAGAGATCAGGCTCTGCATTTCCTTTGTCTCTGGGCAGGACTAGGAGGGAGAGTATTTTCGTTTTATTCTCAATCCTAAAGGATTACTACATAAACCAATACATGAAGTATATATAAAAGTATCTTTTATAGCTGTGAACATAGACATGTGAACTTCTTCCATGGTAATTGCCACATGGATAATTGTCTGCCTCCTCTGCTTACTGTTTTTACATAAAGATAATTTACATCAGTGAAGAAATGATGGAGAATGTCACTTTCAAAATCCATTTACTCCTGCATCTTCTCTATGACCATCTTAAAAATGCATGAACATCTTGATAATGCTTCATCTTTTCTACTTTAAAGGTGAAGATTGAAGGTAGGTTACTTATGACCAGCTTCTATGAATAAAAATAATAAACCACAAGCTAAACAAAAAAAGTTATGTAGTTTTCCAGTTACCTGTTATTTCATTAACTTGCATAATTTATTTCATGGTATTTTATCATATTTACCATTTACTTCACATGCTTCTGGTCCCTGACATCTGGAAATACTTCTTGAGTCTCTGTCTTTTTGACTTTAACATTTTGCTTTCCTAAGAATTAACTAAATCTTTCAATTTTCATGCCACATTTTAACTAATCAGCATTTTGTAATTTCTGTGGGTATATTTTTTCTTGTGTAACATTGGCTTAAATTATTTCCCCCATCTCTGCCTGAGCTATACTTTCTGTTACTCTGTGGTGATGCCTTTTGGTTATACTCATGATGAGCCTCAGGAACTGCATTTCCTGTTGCTTATGAACTATCACTTTCATAAACTATTTTGGAAACACCCATGTATATGTTATAGTGTAATTTGTTTTTATTTTTTTGCGTGTTTGTGCATGGTAAATGCATTATAATACATTCACGATATGTGTGTCATGATGACACTGTCTGTCTGTTCTAGCTGTAATTGTTTCATGTTCCGTGTTGTGACCATCCGAGCTTTCACTGAACAGTTCTGACACAGATATAAAGTCCATGTGAGTTTTTACAGCACATTTCATTGTAGTTCAGTTTCAACTGGGCAAAGAGATAACTCTTGGAAAGTTGAAAAGATTAGCAGCAATTTTTTCACTATTAGTGTTTCATATAACAGATGAACTGTCATAGTAGTTTTTAGTGTGAAATGTTTAATTAATTTGTTCCTCATCATGTGAAAACATCATCCTGAATTATTGTATTATTTGTATTCTGATGGCAAATGGCTGTGATAAAACCAATTACCTACATATAAACTCTATAAGAGGATGAGCTTCTAGAAGACAATGCAGGTAAGGAACATTATTAGAAGACAAAGAGAAATGCAATTTCTTTCATCAGAAAGGTGGAGATTAACTGGCAAAGCACTTTTAAGAAATCTCTGAAAAAAGAGCACTACTGGAAGTTCCATGTGCAGTCACTTGTGTCTCTCCTCAGGTAGAAGTACAATTCCTATTACAAGAAGTTAACTTGCTTGAAGCTTTTTGTAGTTAGCTTTGCTTCATTCTTCTCTGGTTCAGAGAACAAGATGTACAAGAGAAGTCTTACAAACCACTACCTGTATCAAACAAACTGCATTTACCACAAGGGGCCCTGATTTTTTTTGAGATGAATGAAGTATAGATATGTCTAAAAATGTCTAGGCAGGACTTCCTTTTCAGAACTATGGCAATATTGTAATGCAAAAAGCAACATTTTTGATAGTTCTAAAAAAATTCATATTACAAAAAAAAAAAAAAAAGGAAGGACTATTTTAATTTTTGATAGAAGTGTTTAAAGATGGAGTTTATTTGTTAAACGCATGGATGACTGGCAGTTCTCCCAAATCCTTTCACAGGTGGAGGAGCTCCCTCATTCCACTGTTGGTTTAGGTCATTGCATCAAAGAATGAGCAAGTTTAAGGAAACTATGTAAAGAACTCTGTATCTGCTCCTGTGGGACAGATTTCAGCCTTACAGAAACACCTTACATGAAGACAAGGTGGGAAAAGGATTCTGGAAATTGACAAGAGATCAGCTTGTGGGACTATTCAGCTAATGTGAAGTCTGTGGTGGGTCTACAGAGATTATATTTTTGAGTAAGCAGGAAAGCCTTTATTCGTGAACTCAGTTAGCTCTGTTAGAGTCTATAGATAGGGAAAGGAGTCTTCCTTTGTAACCACCTCATCAGCAAGCTTTGCAGCTGAACTGATCTGTCCCAGTTTGCAGGAGGTATTTAAATTAGTGAACTAATAGAGGTTAAGTAATACGAATCCATGCCTACCTGACAGATTTGGTCTGTGTTGTGTACCTCAGCAAGATTTCTTAGCTCTTTCTCACTGCTGTCTCAGGTTTCTCAGGATGCATGTCTTCCAGATCCTTCTGACTCCATGAATGAGTATTTTTAGGTTCCTCCTAGGGAAGGAACTGAAAAAAATTAACAGTTTTTTAAATAGCCATCTACAATGGCCAGCTGCTTACATTTTCTTTAAGTTCTTGGCTAAATCACAGAAAAAAAAAAATCACCAAATTCTTCATTGTTCTTAAGACTCCACTGACTTTAGAAGGTGTTGCCTTTGGCTCTTAAGAAGCCACATCTCTTAATCCTCACCTGTCTTTGCTGGGAACATTGGCATGATACAACTGCAGTTGTACAGAGCTCTAGCCACAGTAATACACATCAAATTAAAATAAACTATCCAGTACAGGCCTATTTTTGTCAAGATTGCCATCCTTTCAGTGGTAGCCTATGTATCTGAAGTACCTCTCACAATGAAATGCTCTTTTATGTAAGTAGTCTGGTTTTTCTTGCCTTCTGAGACATACACATACAGAAAATTTCAATAATCATGAAGTCTGCCTCTTGACGTGTAATGTGACCCAAGCAGCTGCCCTTTAAGTTAGAAGCTGTGATTGAAAATGCATCTTCTTGAAACAAGTAATTGAAACTATCTGGCCTCATTCTTGACATTTATGGTAGCATACTGGAGTTTTATAGGAAACCTGAAGGGATGACAGGAAACATTTTCACATGTGGTCATGGAACTCTGAAGGCATTTAGAGAAAAACAGTTCATAGAGTTCCTGCATATGGAAAACAAACATCTTTTCACATACTTCCATATGAACCAAAAGCATAATGCATTTTGCATCTTTTTCAAGCCATGTGGCAGTATTCAGGAAACATAATGCTACAGTGTGGAATAAATGTGGAAAATTCTAGTATACACTGGAATGCTACCTGTAAGACCCATTCAGCCTCAAGTTCTCCATGTTGTAAGCTAAGAAACTTAATTTACCTTGAAAAGTGACAGAGATCTTGTGCCAGCCAGTAAGACCATGCCAGTTTGGATGGAGAGCTATTTCTCCTCACATGAAACAAGGATTTTTAAAGAAGGAGTTCATAAGAGGAGAAAGATGGAAGAAGCAAGAGGAGGGTTAGGTGAAAGATGCAATAGACAGGACCTAGTTGCATATTTGTTCTGACAAATATGGTATGACTAAAAGGTTGAATGCAAATGTGCAATCTGTGTATGGTGTATAACAACACTGGATAGAAAGACCTAAATTGGAATGATGTTTGTTTTGTGCTGGAGAGTTATTTGAGCTTCTGCCTACACCTGTGTCTACATAATCCTGTGTGCTAGTATAGTTGGAATAGACTCATTTATGCAGGTCATAGTTTCATAAGGGGCTGATGCAGCTGTCACTAAGTACAGTCACTTCCAACCTTCCTACCTGATTGCCAGGTAGCCAGTTCTAAGTTGGTTTACTGTGGTCAAAGTGTGAGACTTTAACTCATGCTCTTGTCTCTTGACCTACTCAGCTAAGTGTATTAATAAACACTGCAAATCAGAAGAGAGACATTTTGAGTGGGATAAGAAAGTTTAAAATCTGACTGTTTTGCCTGTCCTGGTTTCTGTGGGTGTAATGCCTTCAGATGCTGCAGACCACCAGAGCTTCCCAACTCTCAGCTCTGTTGAGAAGTCCTGTTATTAAGCAGAGATCTAAGCAAATGTGTTTGGCCAATATGCATCAGAAGTTAGCAAAACAAATAGGATGCTTGAATGCAGTAAATTATGGCTAAGAAATAACAGAGAAAGTGTTATGGACTCAAATAACATCAATTCATGTGCTGACACACAGTAAATCTCTTCTCAAGGCTCAAAGACTTTGCTAATTAAAACACATTTGGAGGGGAGGGAAAAAATAGGAAAGACATTATTACTCCAGATTTTAGTAACGCTAAACTCAAGGCTGGGAGGCTGTTCTTGAAGGGATGGCTGGATAGTACGAAATATGTGCAGCACTTCATAAGAGTTGAAAAGAAAGAAGGAAAACTTGGTGTCATTAATGCAGTTTTTGAGATGGCTTCTTAGTGCTTTATCTCACATATTTTTTAACCTATTGGGACTTGCAGAGACTGAGAAGAGATTTGTGTTTGAAACAACTTGAGCAAAGGAACTCATGTTTTAGCTGGAGCTTTGATATAGTCATGCAGTGCAACTGATAGCTAGTACCAACAGAAAGGTATTCAGTTGTGGTGAGCTGACCCATGCCCAGCAGCCAGACACCCCCCAACAGCTGGTCACTCACTTCCTCCCCTCAACAATACAGGGGGAGAATAAAGAATTAAAAAACTTGTTGGTCAAGATAAAGATGGGTAAATTACTTCCAGATCTCATCTCAGGCAAAACAGACTTGACTTGGAGAAAATGAATTTATCGCCAATGAAAATATATTTAGATAATGAAAAGCATAAAGAAAAATTAAAACAACACTTTCCCTCCTACTCATGCATTATTTTCTCAGACTCAAGTCACTCCTTCATTCTCAACTCCCATACCTCCTCTCCCCCTAAGAGGTGCAGGGAGGATGGGCAATGCAGGTTTGAGATCAGTCTATATGAGTTCCTCTGCTGCTCCCCTTTCTGCTGCTCCTTCCTCCTCACAATCCTCCTGCTGCTCCAGCTGCTTCTGCAGGCTGCAGTCCTTCAGATGAAAGAGCTTCTGTGTGGCCTGTCCACAGGCTGCTGTTCCTTAATGAAATGCCTGCTAACTTTGGATTTGGGTGCTCTATGGTCTGCAATGTGGACACTAACTACAACAACCCAGCTGACAATCCCTGCCTTCTAAATAGGAGCATCTCTAAATTTTCTGAGATACTGGTCACTGGACACATTCAGGAAACCAGGTGTTTAACATTACTGCAGGTGTGTTTTACTTCTTGAATTCAGATCAGCTGTGTGTGTGGTGCCTTCCATTGCACAGGAGAATTACACAGAAGCCCAGCAAGGTGATCTTCCAGTATTTCAGTGTTGGTTCATTTCAACTGAATGCACAGATAAGGGAAGAATGATGAAGGAGAATTCTTCAGGCTGACATGGGTGACCATGTGTGGTACTCATATACCTGTAGCTGACCAAGAAACAGCTGATGTTTTCAGTTTCTGCTCAAATTTAGTATTTGTTTGAGATCTGGCAATCCTGGCAACATATTTTAAGTTTTTTGACAATTTTCTTAGACTCCACATAGTACCATTTCTGCAATCGATTTGTGTGGAACATGCGAAAAAGCAAAGGAGAAAGGAATTGCTTGCTGGGACAACAAAGAAAGTAAAAGAACTGGATAAGCTTGCTACCTCTGGGATCATTTGTTCCCTGCTTCTGGCAGGCATCCAGCTTTCCAGGTGGGCCAGCTCTCTGATCTGACCACTATGTTGCTTTCTTGAATGCAGCCCTGCTTCATGCCATTTCTCATACTTGTTTTCCAGTAAAAAGTAAAGAAACGAGATTCAAAAGTTTGAGGGATGAGCAAGATGAAATATATTTATTTTCAGCTTGCTCCACCAAAAAAGAAAAGTGCATAAATGAAAACAAATGGTCCCAAGAGAATTTCACAGTTACTAAAGAACAATTTTTCATTAAAAAAGTGATGTAACTGAAAAAAAATTTTAAGCATTTGTAATTGTTCTTTTGTTGACTCAGAGCATGCTGAAGCCAACTGGGACCTTTCCCACTGATTTCACTGATTTTGAATGGGGTCTCTTATGAGTTAATGATGTGTTCTTGATTTGGTATTTGTTAAAAGAGAAGCCAGAACTTTCTGAAACTTTTCCTCAGAGTCATTATTCTCCACTCAGTTCATTTCTGCATTTCTTAGATGAATGTATGTATGCTATCAAAAGGGACAAGGGAGAGATGAGTATGAGTTTAGATTTCCCTTTTCCAGAACTTGCAAGGAAACTTCATTTCTTGTCTGTTGTTTTAATGTATAGCAGGCTCACGTTGCTGATGGAAGCAGAGATTTTCATTATTCTATAGGAAGTGTATTCATGGCAAGATGCTTTGAACCTTTTCCATTCCAGACTAATGGGGAATAGGAAAAAGCCATGGGATACCACTAGAAAATCTGATTTCATACCATTTTAAAAAGAAGCCTGCCCTCTTTTTAATCAATTTCCTAGAATCCTGCTGAGGACCCCTCCTGACATTCTGTCGTCTTGTCAAAAATAAATTTTCTTTTGCCTTTGCTCTGGTGGAGGTGGGGCCACTTTTACAGATGGCTTGGTAAAGTGAGTAGGAGCCAAGAAAAAGGGATAATTATTCATAAATGACATTTCCCATATTTGTGGGTTTTCTTGAACAGGACAGATACTCTAATGTTCCGTTCTAATGACAGGGAAACATTTATGGTCTCTCTGTCTTATCTCCTGGGAGTGTAAATGCTTTACTGTCAACTCTTCAAGATGATTCTTTTTTTTTTAAATCCCAAATGCATCTTACTTTAATTTTGACATTTAACTCCAGTCAGTATTCAGAATTCTGAACGTGTAAAGACAAAATATCAGATAACTGGACAGCTGCTTAGCTGTCTGACATATGCCTTTCATAACAACCTCCAGGAGCACATCACTTTAATGATATTTCTTAAGGTTAAGTTGTACTGGATATGAAGCATTAGGTCACCCTGTATGTTTATTTTCAAACCCAGGAGGTGTGTGACGGGAAGTGTCCCCTCCTGCGACTCTAGCAGATACATGGTTATGGCAAGACAGACAGATGAGTCACAGGTGGGAAACCACTGTGATACTGAAGAATTTAACTGTAGCCACTTTCAGCATTACCTCAGTTTGAGAAGACTTCCTCTGCCCACACTGTGCTGTGCATGTCTGACTCACCCTCACTCACACAGATAAACCTGCAAGTCTCCATACAGAGCCTGTTGAGCTAGAGCAGAGAATACTTCACATTTCTAGGTACATGCAGGTACAGACAGGACTTAGCACAGCTGTGCTCTCCTTCAGGATGTGTGGATTTAACAGCCAAATTAGACCAGAGGGAATCAGATGAATTGTGTTAAGGTTTAACCTTTTGTGACTTGGTTTGTAGCTCATTGACTAGAGACATGTTGCACTTTGGGAAGCCTGAAAGGTCCTTGAAGGCTGAGCATCTTCTCTGTAAGCTGTCATTCGGGTCTTGTCTATTGCTCCAATGAAAAGCCTGGCTTTCTTCTTATGGCATAATACCCACTAATAGGTTAAAAATAGTCCAAGTCTCAATGATGATAAATAAGGGACAGGAACCAGGGAGCTGTATAAACTTGTTACTGAAAGGTGAATTTAATAGAATAGCAATCTCCCCCTCTCTCTTTCCTTTAAAGGAAATGGTGTATCCGGTGTTAAAAGCCCTTATGGCAGCTACACAGAGGGGACTTGGAATCTCATGTGAAAATAGTATCTTACTTAGCAGACCTAACAGAGTCTCCAGAGTTTCCAGTAACTTACTCGAAATTTATAGACAGCATTGGTAAAGTCCACTGATGCACCATGGGAAAACATATGCAGTCTGGTATGTCTTATAACCCTTTCAAAGAAAACCACAGGAGATTATCATTGCTAATTTTGAAAGGGAACTCAGGCAGAAGAGGAGAAATACCCACTTCTCCATTCCAAGACCATGACTAATTTAACTTTCTTTTCTGTCTCCTCTTTTTTCTTTATTATTGTTATTAAGGCAATCCTTTCTTCCTCATATACAAAATACAACTCCACACTTTACTATGTTCACTACACTGTGATTTTCATTTAATCTAATTGTTGAAAATTCAAAGTGTCCAGAATGTTCTGTTCTCCTCATTTTAAATCTTTTTCCTACATGAGGTACCTGTAGAGATCTGTAATATTATACTCCAGCTTGGTGAAAAAATGCCTACATTGTGCTCTACTGAATATGTCATCTTTTATTTGGTAAAAATGTCTTCTTAGAACTATTTTCAAGGAAAAGGATATGAATGAAAAAAAAGAAAAGAGCCAGAGAGTCATGAGCTACATTATCTCTGTGAGAATGGGGATTTTCAGCACTCCTTCAAAGCCAACTTCCTACATATGTGATCACCACCTGCCAAACACATGGAGATTGTATGAAGGGAGAGTTTATTCAGTGCTTAGTGAATTAGCTGCTCGTGGAAGGAGGCACAACAACAAAATACTTACTCAAGAAATACATGTACTAAAGGCAACCACAGTGTAAATAAAGGTTTACTCCTCCAGTGCTTTTAACATGTGATGTGTTCTCTTCACTGCTAAGACAGAGATGAGCTCTGCTTCAGTACTTGATACAGCTGACCCCTCAGCTGTCCCTGACAATCAAATAACCAACTATCAAAATCCCTGGTTTCATGAAAATGCATCTGTGAAGGGCTGGACTGTCCCCATAGCCACATTTCACATATATCACCATATTACCAACAAATAGTCACTGTTGATGTGAAATTAAATACCTATCAGTAACTTAGGCTTATGTGTTTCCTGACTGGTGCCTTTGAAACACCAGTAGACATGTTATGGTATTGCAGAAATTGACTATTTTTATGCTGGTTCTGAAATAAATTTATTTTAAATGCAGGTATTAAGAAAAATTTTTATGATAAATTGTTAAAGTACAGTGCCTGCCTTTTTGCTGGATTATGAGAGCAAGCCTTATTGTACCATTTTGAAGTCACACGAGTTTTTTAAAAACTTTTTTTGTTGTAGAAATGTCCATTCTCATTTTTCCTAAGATGATGTGTCTGCTCTAAGTGGTTGTGCTGTAGTAAATCTGTAGGTAACTATGCATTAAGCTCAGTAACATGGTTGCAGTAGACAGCAAAGCTAGACCACAGCTTTGCTGCTGACAGTCCGAGACAGCTCCTACCTCTAGCAGCCTTCTTCGGGTGTCCTGTAACTTGTCCAGCTACATCTGTCCTGATTTCAGTTAATACAGTCCTGTGCTTTTTGGATTTAGTATGAGAATAACATTGATAACACACTGATGTCATAGTTGTTGCTAATTAGTGCTTACCCTCAGTCAAGGACTTTTTAAATGTCCCATGCTCTTGCCAGGGAGCAGGTGCACAAGACGCTGGGAGGAAGCATAGCCTGGACAGCTGGCCTGAAATAGCCGAAGGGATATTCATGCCATAGAACGTCATGCCCAGTATATATTCTAGGAGAAGCCAGCTGGGAGGGTCCAATTGCTGCTTGATGACAGACTGTATGTTGTCAGCCAGTGGAGAGCAATTGTATTGTGTATCATTTGGCTTTCTTGGGTTTTATTTCTCTCTCTCTTGCTCATTACGAATATTAGTATCGTTATTATTGCTGCTGATGTTGTTATTATATTATCGTTGTTTCAGTCATTAAACTGTTTTTATCTCAACCCACAAATTTTTACTTATTTTTCTGATTCTCCTCCCCATCCCTCCGAGTGGGAGAGGGTGAGAGGGGCTGCATGGAACTCAGTTGCCAGCTGTGGTTAAACCACTGCACATCCCATCTTGTGCACAGTGAATTAAGTTGTGCAATGAGAAAATGATGTAGCCGGCAGAGGGCAATGAAGGTCAGTTTTTGGAGAGGTTACATAAAACCGTCTCAAAGTAGTTGAAAATGTAGGGCGAAAAGGTCAAACAAGAGCATGTTGTGAACTGTTGCTATACATCCATTTCTGCTAATTACTATGAGACCCAAGTGAACCCTTGTGATCATGTGATCTATAAACCTTTTTTTTTTAATGGCCACATTAAACAATGCGGTTCTTTATTTA
>VXBX01006201.1:861174-954092 GCA_013400415.1 Scytalopus superciliaris | reverse complement strand
GAGATTGTATGAAGGGAGAGTTTATTCAGTGCTTAGTGAATTAGCTGCTCGTGGAAGGAGGCACAACAACAAAATACTTACTCAAGAAATACATGTACTAAAGGCAACCACAGTGTAAATAAAGGTTTACTCCTCCAGTGCTTTTAACATGTGATGTGTTCTCTTCACTGCTAAGACAGAGATGAGCTCTGCTTCAGTACTTGATACAGCTGACCCCTCAGCTGTCCCTGACAATCAAATAACCAACTATCAAAATCCCTGGTTTCATGAAAATGCATCTGTGAAGGGCTGGACTGTCCCCATAGCCACATTTCACATATATCACCATATTACCAACAAATAGTCACTGTTGATGTGAAATTAAATACCTATCAGTAACTTAGGCTTATGTGTTTCCTGACTGGTGCCTTTGAAACACCAGTAGACATGTTATGGTATTGCAGAAATTGACTATTTTTATGCTGGTTCTGAAATAAATTTATTTTAAATGCAGGTATTAAGAAAAATTTTTATGATAAATTGTTAAAGTACAGTGCCTGCCTTTTTGCTGGATTATGAGAGCAAGCCTTATTGTACCATTTTGAAGTCACACGAGTTTTTTAAAAACTTTTTTTGTTGTAGAAATGTCCATTCTCATTTTTCCTAAGATGATGTGTCTGCTCTAAGTGGTTGTGCTGTAGTAAATCTGTAGGTAACTATGCATTAAGCTCAGTAACATGGTTGCAGTAGACAGCAAAGCTAGACCACAGCTTTGCTGCTGACAGTCCGAGACAGCTCCTACCTCTAGCAGCCTTCTTCGGGTGTCCTGTAACTTGTCCAGCTACATCTGTCCTGATTTCAGTTAATACAGTCCTGTGCTTTTTGGATTTAGTATGAGAATAACATTGATAACACACTGATGTCATAGTTGTTGCTAATTAGTGCTTACCCTCAGTCAAGGACTTTTTAAATGTCCCATGCTCTTGCCAGGGAGCAGGTGCACAAGACGCTGGGAGGAAGCATAGCCTGGACAGCTGGCCTGAAATAGCCGAAGGGATATTCATGCCATAGAACGTCATGCCCAGTATATATTCTAGGAGAAGCCAGCTGGGAGGGTCCAATTGCTGCTTGATGACAGACTGTATGTTGTCAGCCAGTGGAGAGCAATTGTATTGTGTATCATTTGGCTTTCTTGGGTTTTATTTCTCTCTCTCTTGCTCATTACGAATATTAGTATCGTTATTATTGCTGCTGATGTTGTTATTATATTATCGTTGTTTCAGTCATTAAACTGTTTTTATCTCAACCCACAAATTTTTACTTATTTTTCTGATTCTCCTCCCCATCCCTCCGAGTGGGAGAGGGTGAGAGGGGCTGCATGGAACTCAGTTGCCAGCTGTGGTTAAACCACTGCACATCCCATCTTGTGCACAGTGAATTAAGTTGTGCAATGAGAAAATGATGTAGCCGGCAGAGGGCAATGAAGGTCAGTTTTTGGAGAGGTTACATAAAACCGTCTCAAAGTAGTTGAAAATGTAGGGCGAAAAGGTCAAACAAGAGCATGTTGTGAACTGTTGCTATACATCCATTTCTGCTAATTACTATGAGACCCAAGTGAACCCTTGTGATCATGTGATCTATAAACCTTTTTTTTTTAATGGCCACATTAAACAATGCGGTTCTTTATTTATGACAATGTAGTTAATAATCTTTTCTACAGGGGGAAAAAACCTAATAAAAATTATACTCTCCTAAAAAGAGACAAATAGCTTAAACCAATAGTCAATAAACCCATGGCTCCTCATATAAATTCTATTTTATTGGTCTGTTCTGGAGAGCAGTTGTTTTGTTGATAAACAGGTCATTTTTCCCAAGACAATTAGGTGCCTGGATGCAAAGACAGAGGTCCAGAGATGTCAGATGTTGCTCTGCTCAGAGGAAAAAAAATGCTTCTCTCAGTCAGACATAAAACTCTTTATCACAGATGCTAATCCAACACGCTCAGAATAATGTGAATTTATAGTAAAGAACAAACTTTTTTGACTTGTGTGACATCTGCTAGGGATATAACTTTTATCTAGGCACTTGGGCAAGCAGTTCATGCCAGGAGAGAGCAAGATGTAAGCTTTGTTTGCCTCTGACAGTCTGAGCAACATCTTTTTGAGCATAATTGTGGATCTAGGTGCCAAATATTTTAAAACTGATCTCTTGACATTGCTATATTAACCAGAGAACAACTTAATAGCAGAAAATGCCTGGAATGTTAGTGAGGAATTGTATTTATTTATTCTGTGGAAGACCCTGAAGAAGTCCTTTAGGAGTGGGACCCTGTTGCAGCTCTGCTGTGCTGCACAGGAAAATTCCTGTATGCTGTAGCCCTGGGTTTCACTACTGTATGTGTGGCACCAGCTCAGTTATCTGGGGCATGTCATTTGGCTTTTCTGCATGGAGCTTCTCATCTCAAAATAACATTAGTAATTCCTCCAATTTAAACTGCTGTGACTGAAATGTCTGTATAAATGCTAGGTTGCATTTTGATATGGGATGGAAGAGAGAAAGCAGTACCTGCTCTCTGAATATGTTAAGTCCAAGAGGAAGGTCCTCAGCTGAGTGAAATTAATTATCCTTGCCTCCCAAACTTGCAGGAGAAACCGGGAGCTATAACTGTCCCAGTGAAATTCCTGTCTGACCATTCAGAGTAACAGAGCCTGGCAAGTATACAACAGGATTCCAGTCAAGAAAAAGAATACTTTTAAAAAGGAAAATATGCAAAATAAAACCTTATGATGGTAATGTGGGCTTCAGATACTCAGGAGATGGAAGAGCAAAGTCTCAGAGGAAGAGGATGGGTGAATCACCTTGTGCTCCTAGCAGAGATTCCCAGGTGGGGCTTGTGGTAAGTGCCCTGATGTTCCTGGCCATTAACAGTAATGATAATTATAACTAAAGCTCTCAGTGCCTCTGTGTACTTATTTCAGAAAGAACACAGGACATGCTATGCCGTGTCAGACTCAATAAGGAGATGTTAATAAGTACCTGTTTGCATATGAGGTAACTGCTGCTTCTGGGTTTTTATGATGTCTCATCAGCTAACAGCCAGAAGTCCAGCTGGCGCCAGATTGGATGTCAAGTGAAATCTGCCTGGAGAGATGGCAAATATTTGACTTGGTGTTGATCTGGATTTCAGTCATGGCTCTTGGTCCCCATCAAATGAATTATGGCAGAGGTAGTGGGTGTGTTTGAAACCTGATGAGTCTTATCTTAATATCTGCTGTGTTTTGCCTTTTCCCCTGTCTGATCATTACAATGCAACCAAGAAGTTATGTTCATATAAGCACAACCGAAGAGCAATCAGAGTGACTCTGCTTGGGGCTCTGCAACTGCTCCCTCATGAGCAAAGGGATGCTATTTCCAGGAGCACAATATCCCCGTGAGGGTAAGAGTCAGTCCGCTGACAGGAGGAATCGCTGGGATTTCTTTTTGGCAAATGCAGGCTTCCAGGTGTGCAGTGGAGGGCAGCCTGCCTACGCTTCCCCTCTGCTAGGGCTGACTTTTCTCCTGGGTCAGCGGGGCCAGCCGAGGATTTCAGAAGTGCAAGGTTGTCCCAGTTTAGCTGCTGCACAGTGTTTTAATGGAGTCAGTGCACTGTAATGTAGCAGCAGTTCTGCCAGGCTGACGTACTCTGCCAGCGCAGATTAAGTAAAATCAGTGAGCACAATAGTTGAAGGCAAGTCACAAATAAATTATATTCATAGGCTTTAAATATTTTATTATTTTTTTTTCCCGAGGCTAAGAAGGGTGGTAATTCAGTCTCCCATATCTCTCCCACAACACAGACTTTCACCCAGCTACTCCTAATGATTTGAGGACAGATTTTAGACATTAAAGAAAAATGTCAGCATTCATTGTTACCTATTTAATCACATAAAACAAAAATTCCTATCTCCTCACTAATTTAATTAATAATTAGGGAGTTTTATTTCATTTTCCAGTGTTGAACTGTAGGAGGAAGAAAAAAATACTGAAATGTTTTTCTCTTATTTTTATTTTTTTAGTTTCATTCTTTTGAGATGTTCACACATTAGAGTGAAATGAAAGCACAAATCAAGGAATAGCCAACCCTCCTTACTGTTCCTCCCCTCACACCCATTCCTTCCACAGCCAGACCAGCATCAACTATTTGTAGCAGACAGGCAGAAAGGTGGTTCATAGCCAGGTGAGTGTGGCAGTGGCCCCTCCACAGGACGTGGTATTTAAGCACCGCAGCACCCCAGCAGGGCTTTATGGCTGGTCATAGTTCATCACCCTTGAGCTGCATGTAGCTCAGAAACCATGACCAGGCAGTCCCTCTGCCCAGCTTCATGAGAGAGCCTGTAATAGTAAAGTCAAGAAGAAAATTTTGAAGAAGAAAATCTATGTCAAAAGTGTAAGTGGTGAAAACATTGGGAAGCATACTTGGAAAAAAGTGAAAGTTTGACACTTTTCAAAAATCAAGATGAAACTTTTAAAAACCATGCCAGCATCACAAATTCTTGAGGTTTACTTCTCTACCATTTTTGCCTTGGCCTTTTTGAATCAGAGCCTACCATTTTTTCAGATGTGGAGACTGTTTTCTGGAGCCCTTTTGCATCCAATCAGAAAAGTCTTATCCTTGGCACTTACTCTCCCTCTGAAATATTAAAATTCTTTGCTTATAAGGACTAGGTTATGCATTTTAAAGAGAGGAAGAGAAAATAGCAGAATAAATAATAATAGAATATCAACAAATAATTGTTGATTATTTTTGTATTCAAAGACATGAAAATGAAAGCTTAATTTATTTTGTAAGCCATTTTCTGCCACTGCAGCTACAGTAAATGACATTTAATTGAATAAAGTAGAATAACAAAAAACCCAAAAGAACAACTGATCAAAAAGGTGAATGAAGTTTTTCTGTGTTCTATATTGAGGAAACATAAAATTGATAGTGGTGAAGAAAATATCTTAAGGGAACACATTTGTTAACATTGAAAGTTTAACTTCTAGAAGGCTTTTCATCTTTAAAGAACAGGTGTTTGTTTCTGTACAAGAGTCAGTTACAACCTTTTTACTATTTTCAACAAGGAAATCGTATGGTTTACAAGTGGAGAAAGCAAGACATAGAGGTGTAAAAGTATTTTGTAACCATGACACAATAGGGAGCTAAGAGTTTTTTAAACTGGGAAATAATCATAGTCAAACATAATTAGTTTATTTGCTGGTAACTGGAATATTTGTTTGTGCAAGGAATTCCCTATAATCTCATATAGAAAGTAGCAATGCATGCATTCTTTAAAATGAAACTGCATGCTCTTGGTTTACGCTTATTTTGTTTTACAATGTACCTTTATATTGAGGAGATTTTGTGTTTCTTAATAGTGAATTATAGCTTCTTGGCTGAGAGCAATTGCCCACTCTCTGGCCAAAAGGTCAAAAATAAACTGGAAATTTTCATGTTGATAAGAAAGCCTGAAAGCAAAAAAATAGCTCAGGTGAGGTAATGCAAAACGTGTGTTACTGTGACAGGCTCTTAGCCAGACCTGTTCTGAGCTGATCCGACCTTTTTTCTTCCCTGCTCTCTCTCTTTTCTCATCTTTTTCTTCTTTCCCATTCTTCATTTCTCCAAACCTAAAGATGGCCAGATATGAAATGCTGCCAGTCAGGACTCCTAAGCTTCAAAAGGATCTCTCTTCAGCAGAGACAGAGGCTTTTTTGTGTAGCTTTTGGAAGTGGTTCTGTCTGCTTCTGTTCAGGCAGGGAACTCTGGAGCTTCTCAATGCACTCCAGCCTCTCAATGCACCATCTGGATGTAGGAGGGATTTTTGTGTATCTTTCCTCCAAGACTTCAGGCAAGGTAAGGCTACAGTCAGTGTGATGATCTGCAAGGAGACATCGTTCTAGATGAATGAAAGTAAAGAAATGGGTCTCTGCATTCTGGTGCATTTCCCAAAAAGGTACTTTTGATTGCATGTTTTGCCAGCTCAGAATAGTCCTAAAACTATAGCAAACATGCTAAACTTTTGCTGGGAATTCATCACTAAATGGATGCATCATCATGGGTACTATAACAACAAAACTATAAAAAACCAATTAAACAGAGATAATGCTAAAATATTTAGTTTAATATCATTGTCGTGAGTTTCTAGGGCTCAGGAAATACTGCTGTACTTTCTAAGAGGGGTCGGGGAATTTACAGGAACTGTCAGTTTGATTTCACAAGGCTGTGTGCTCTAATTTTTTGTGTCCTGCTCTGTGAAAATGCGAGTGCAAAGTTCTGCTATACCGACAGGTCAGTTAATACCACTTAGCAAGGTGCACACAGTGTGCCAAGTGCAAGAGCCAAGGGGAGGTAACCCTGGTTTTTTGAGCAAGTGATATGAATTGGACGAGAAGGTGTCATAAGAACAGCCACAGTCAGTGAAACATCTGATCTGTTTAATTCAGTAAGTTCCCAGCTAGGGTGGCTAGTGGGGAACACTTAGCAAAAATATAAAACATAGTGTAAATACAGAGAGTGTCTTGTTGTAATATAGTTTATGAGCTGGGAGAGAGGGAAGAGTCCATGAAAGAGGTTGTGAAAGTCCTCTTGTATCTTTTGCAGTGCTGAATTTTAAATTGTGTGTGATCTACTCTTATGCAGAAAGATTGTGTTTATCAATGGCTTTGCAAAAGGCAAACATTGTGTTTACTTCCTCTCTGCTTTCTGGCAGCTGAAGTTTAGCACTGCTGCTCTCTGCGGCCTGAGGCTCCCTGAGGCAGGTGCAGCATCTTTCTGTGTGTCAGCAGCAGAGTGCCAGTTTTCCCTGGGGCTTTCACACACTCGCATTCCCCGCTATTTCTTTCACTTCACAGATCCAGGAGATCTTACCTCTGGTCAGTGGTTCATGGTATCCGTGCCTCTCTAGATCATGTGATTGAGGGTTTTGTTTTTGATGTGACCCTATGGGGCTGGGACTGTAGGAGTAAAGTCAAGAAGTGAGACAGACAGAGCCTTCTGAACTAACTTAAATGATCACTGACCACTAATAAAGCTGAACGTACATTTTTGAGAAAGAAACAACAGTGTGGAGAAAGCAAATCTTCCTGGGGAATTCTTGTACCCTTCCTTGTGCATTTGAGGGACCTGTGAAACTGTTATTTGGTGACCACATCGGCTCCTGGTCAAAGAGAAGGTATACAGGCATACAAAATTTCTTGCACAGTTTCTTGGGTTATTACATTTTTTCCTGTGTATTTCATGAGTGGATACAATTTGGGATGTACTTTGTAGGATTCTAACTAAAGAGGAACCTAAAAAAAGATAAATCACCACAGTCTTTTTACACCTTGTGGCTAAAAGATTTTAAGGGCACACAAAGGCACCACAGAAGGCAGAGCTGTGCAGTACAGCAAGGAGAGGATTTGCTGACAGTGCACTGTACAGTGGGTGCAAGATGGTGCAGCCCTTTCCTCTTCCCTGGGCAGCACTCTAGCATATTAACATTTTTTATTCAGCATCTAACAAGACCATCGCTGTGTCATGGCTGCATTTCTGGGCAATGCCAGTCTGACACTACCTCAGGGTAGAAATGCTTTAACTACAACACAAATGTACCTTACAATAGTGGAAAACCCTTTTGCAAGACGGAGAGTAATGCACTCCAAACAGAAGAGCTACTCTGGTAGCCCCAAGGTGATATCTCCCAGAGCAGCCATAAAGGTGAATGCACAACAGCAGCAGTATTTTACAATAATTTGCATAAAAAACCCCATGACTAACAGAACTGGGGGCTACTTTGAAAATAGAGGAGATTTTTTTTTCCTTAGCACTAATGATAGTGAAATAGTCAGTTTTATTGAAGCTGCATGTTTTGTGGAGGAAAAAAAATCTAGTTTTATCTTATCTTTCCCCCTCCTTTTTCGTTTGGAAGTCTAATCTTCTTTAAGATGCTCGATGCGAATGGTAAAGTTACTTCATAAATAGAGCATCAGAAGGAATATTAATTTTCCATCTAACATATCTCACTGGACAAAGGAAATGAGAGCTTTTCCCTGTTGCTTTCACTGTGACAGTTTGTAGTTGGATGCATGGTAAAACCAGCAGAAGCGTGTTGCCTTTGTAGTGTAAAAGGGCTGAGGACCATGTTGAAGGTGGCTAGGGTCACAACATGAAATGTGTTGTTCAGCAGCACCTTGGAGCCAAGGAGTCTCTCACTCTGTGACTCAGCTCCTCCCAGGTATGTGCCTTGGCTGTCTTCCAACTCTGCAGCAATACCTGGGCATGCATCAGCCCCTGCAAGCTGTCCCTGCTTATCCATGGGGTGCAGCCTTGGGGACAGAGGTTACAGGGGTGCCAAGGCATATCACATGCTGTCTGGACAACTGAGGAGCCTGTTGGAGGATAGGGATATAGGAAAGGGAGGTATTGTGGAACACAATAGCCTCACATTGTCTACATTCTAAGTGTTACTCTATAAAAAAGGCTAAGGTGTATCATATGGGTGGTTCCAAATAACTGGTGTCAGAGCCTCCTGAAGGTACTTCTCCCTCCACCTTCTTTTCTCAAAAAATATAAAGGGATTGTTAACTAATAGTCGATATTGCCAGGAAAGGGAATTTCAAATACCGACTAGATTTCTATGACCGAGACCAGTGTGGCCCAGACCAGCTGGCTAGGAACACCCATCTGTGAGTGCCATTGCAAAGAGATGTGGAAGGGTCATTGGGCACCAAGGGCCAGTATCTTCATCTGCATTTGCAAATAGCCGGAGACAAAGCAGCCAAAAACATTTTCTGGTTTTGCCTCCACATTAAGGGGATGAAGTGGGAGACTGGAGGCACATAATATCTTATGCATGTGGTGTTCACCACAGAGGAGCCAAGAGTTATTACCATCTCAGTGGCCTAGGTCAGCAGAGGGATATTCTGGGAAGCAGCTGCAATGGGTAATGTGGTTGAGCTATTTAGACTTTAGAGAAGTGAGGTTTCCTTGATGCCCAGGGTTTTAATCCAAATTTGCAGGTCTTTTCTACAGTGAACTACAGATCTCTATCAAAACCAATGCAATCCCTTCTGCTTTCAGTGCAAAAGGGTAGTTTGATAAACTCCTGCTGCAATGTTGCTCTTTATTTCAGGAGTAATTGCCCTGACCTAGCAATTCTGATGCCTTTTGTATTTACCCAGGTTTTGCACACTTGAATGGTAATGCAAACTCAGGCACAAGATATAAACCACAGAGTGTTTTGTAATTTTCCCAAACATCATATGTCATCTTGCTGTCTGTTTTTACTCTAATTTGTGGGACTCCTTGTGCTGAACATGGCCTTGGAGATTTTTGCCTCAGGTCTCTTGTGGTACTTTTGATTCCTCATTGTGTTCACAATGACAGAGCCCCTTTCAAGATTCAGTCTGAACCGCTGATTTTTTTTCCTGTAATAGTCCAGCTGCTTTGTGAAGACTGACTTCGGGGACTTGCCATGGTCTAGAAAGGTGAGTGCTTGTCCTCAGTTCCTCAGGAATTATTAACGGAATTCCTTCATGTCTCAGCCACAAAAGTGCATGATCAGATCCAAGTCTGACAGATATACTTTTCTAGGTTATTTGATAAAAAGCTCATCTCCACAGGCACAGAAGAGCTCAGGGATGTGATGGCAGGCAGACGAACCCCAAACCCCAGTCATGGAAAGAGACAACCGTGCTCCCAAGGCTGTCCCAGCCGTGCCTTCAGCCCCATGTACTGAGCATGACACCAATGATAGCTGCTCTCCAGAGCACCTTTTGGACTCTCAGCCTGTCTCAGGGGCACTGCCTAGAGGTATGGAAAACTACTGGATGCAGGGAGATAACATTTGGGGATCACACAAGATTTATTATGGGGTGTTTAGGGGAGGAACTAAAGAGAGGGAAAGAGAGAAATCAAGGCAGCTTGGGAAGGAAGAAATGTGGAAAAATAGAGCTGAGGCTGGTTGTAAGTAAACAGCCTGATGATCAGTGGGTTTATCTGGCCATCCCCTGTGCCAGACCATCTCATTCTGTCCTACCCTCTTATTAACTCAATTTCTAACTATTTCCCCATGTGAAGGGACTACCTGCTGTGTGCTTGTGCATCTGGAGGTCTACATGACAGTAGCTGCAGCTGGGCCGTGGTCAAGTGACCCACACTACTGTGGTGCCAGCAGTCACACTGGGTGAGAGTGTATGCTGGTGTGCCATTGCTAGCAGGTCAAACTGGCCTAGCCAGCAAGTAGAGTAACTGTCTGGGGAGCCAGATTTCAAAGCTGCCATAGGGTATGTGTGTCACTGTGCGTGAGACCAACAGAGGAGTTGTCTACATGGGGACCAGAAGGTCCAGAACTACCGCCAGAGAGACCATGGTGTCTGGGGCTGAGAGGTGTGTGTTGGTGTGTGCAAGGAGGGCTCTAAATCCAGCCTGTATGCTCTGGTGCCAGCACCAGGGGAGACTTGGATCCATGGACAACTACTGTGCAGATTGGGTGTCTGAGCTGGATAGCTGCTGTAGGGTTCTCCCTTGTACATATGGACACATAGATGCCTATTAACAAACCTTCATCCTGTTTGGCCAGTGAGGTGAACAGAGTGAAGCTGCTGTGCATGTTTAGAGAGCCTGCATGTGTTGATCTCTGTGACTGTCTCTGTATAAATGTGTACAACAGTGTTTCTGTGTGTGTCCACGTCACTTGCTGGGCCTGGGGATGTGCCAGGGGCAGCCCTGCCTTTCTTTGGCTGCTGGATTCTACCAACCTCTTTTTTTTCCACCTTCTTTTAAAAGTTGTTCTCATATGAAATACAGCACTCAACGTCTTGCAATATAATTTCATAACTAACCTTCTTTTGTTAACAGAAATCTGTTAAAAACTAGGTTGGACAGACAGTGCTGTAATAAAACCCTGGTTTTTCAGTCTTTCTGACTCATCCCTGTTTTGCAGGCACGTGCTGCTAGCAAATAAAATGTGAAACCTTCCTTTGACACTTAATCTGATGACTACATTGTTTCAGTGTTTCCACTGGCTTAGGGATTTTCACTGCCTGTTTGGTCCCAGCCTTAGGTGTTGATCAGCGGTCAGTTTGACCCTAAATGCGATAGCTGATGCACACACACATACAGGCATCGCTTAAGTTCTGCATGAGGCAAAATGCATTTCTAACAGCCTTGCACAAAAGCTTCTTAAGAATGTAGCTCCTCAGAGCCTTTTCTTGCCTGTTAGCTTTTCTTGGTGGAGCACGTCCAGGATAAAACACATAACTCAAACTTGTCATGCCTAAATCACTTAAGGGCAAATAATGCAGATAAGTATTTTGGTTTTACTAATGGGTAAGCGGGTAAATTTGGTATTTCCTGTGACATAATTCAAATTTATGGCAGCAGACTTATTTGTATGCCAGATACTGTATAGGGCACAGCCAGTTTGGTGCCACAGCTTTACTTGAAGGTGATTCATATCAGACTTATAAACATAACACATTATCACATCAAACAATGTCTAATATCTATTCTTGGAAATGAACAAGAGTGATGAGATAAAGACTGGAACAGAACAACACAGATTTCAGGAAATCAGTTCTTTTTCTCTCAAAGTCAAAAAGCTGAGTCTAAAGACTGGGTTTATTCAGGCCCATATATATATATATAATTTTCCCCCAAAAGATCTCTCAGAAAATTATTCTTATACTGTTTCACATTTAATGTGATTTTTTGAAGCAATATCCTGTGGTTTTGACCTGTCATACCTGAATGGAAAAACTAAAAAGACTGAAGTGCAGAAATCTTTCATCTAAGAAAGGTACATGGTAGGTGGATACCATAAAACCAGTCAGGTGTGGGAGTTGAAATACAGACAGACCTGAAAATGGAACTGTAGCATTGCTGAGTTAAAAACAAACCGAGCATAATCTTGATCCAACAGAGTTGGCTCATCTTGAGGCAGAAAAAGGTTATGCAAATAATCCTGTTCAACATAATTTCTGAAGCTATCATATTCTATCCAACTCATGATAAGGGAGCACTGAGGAAGGGAAGCAGTTTTGATTGTTTAAAATTATTTAGCTGATGCATTGCTATTCATACAGGAGTTCATCCTCACCAGGGTGTGTTATCAACTTGGTACATACACAAAACATCTCTTAGAAGACCACTGTGAACCTTTAATTTGCTGTTCAGCATGTGAAGCTGCCTTTGTCACTCTACGGTATGCAAACTTTTCACGGAAGAGAAAATTACTTATTATGCCATCAGATTTCTATGTTCTGTTTCACTAAGTGGTTCCATAGGAAGGGCCAAAATTCAGACTTGGGTTATCTGTATTCTTTTCATATGTCCAAGTGCTTGACTTTGCTATATTTATAATATTTTGATGTGATCTTGCTTGTGTGAAAGTGTCCAGGAGCTCTGGGTTTAAGCAGATATCCTTAGGTTGCATCCAAGACAACTCTAACTATGTCCAAATTAACTTTTACTATACAATATACAGCTGTGTGCAACTCCACTGTAATATCAAAGTATAAGCTTGAGGAATTGAGTCTTACAATGGAGAGAAAACTATTAATGAGGTTGCTGTAATAGCAATTTATTGTGCAAATTATTTGTTAGATGTGCACCACAGAAATGACCCCTTTCCACAACAAGAAGAGTAAAAAGTGGTTGAAAACTTTTTAGTGTTTACTTGCTGATTCATTTTTACAGAAAGATTGGGAACCCAGTGAAGATTGCACCATTTATGGTCTTTCTTCTGACCTTCTGCAAATAAGAACCTGTTATGCTAGAATGACAATTTTATTATTTCCTGTTAGATTGTCCTCATCCAAATCTTATATTTTTCTCTGCAACTGTGAGCCATACAACTAAAGTGGAAATCAAAGAAGTCCAAACTACTCTCCAGACTTTCCATATTAACACATTACTCAGAATTTACAGTAATAATTAATCCCACCCCTGAAAATTGTTGCCTTTTTTTTTCTGATATTTTAAAAATTGAATCTTCTGTTTAGATAGCAGTTGTCATCCACAGACAAGCAGAACAAACTCCAGTGTGGGATGCTAGCTCAGTCTGTAGTCCTCCTTCAGGGCTCTCACAAAATGTGCTGGCTTGTGTTTAAAGGAATAAATTGGAGTTTTGTCTGAGTAAAGACTTCAGCTGAGGACTTCAGTCTTGCAATTAGAAGCATCTGTTCCCATGTAAAGCTAACATGATTACTGAAGCAACCTTTGATGACCAAGATTCTCAAGCCTGAAATAAAATTAGTCTTAAACAAATTTGGTTTGCTGCCCAGGGTATAGCTAAGCAATGAGATTTCAAGTGATTGGTCTCAACCTTTATTCAGCTTGAAAAACTGGGGAGATTTAATGCTAACAGCTTTAAACTAAAACATCACAAGTTTACACTGTTGATCATTGCAGCTGAATTGGGTAGTTACAAAAGATTTTTGGTATCTGAAGTTGTGCTAAATATTGCCACAGTTCTTTGAACTCAGGGTTATAGGTGTTTCAACCTCCTATATTATATAGCTCAGAAAGAGCAGGAACAATCAGGTTAGTGTGCTCAGTACTACAGCTTGAGCAATATGCAATGTATTTCTGTAACAAAATAATTTCCAGAATATATTATTAAACATTTTTGTACCACCAATACTTGAGAGAAAGAAAAAATATTTTATTACTAAGATATTTTATTGTGATAGTGTTGAATCCTTTATTTGATTGGTCCTTGCTACATCAGTTCTTTGGTTGTCTAGTAAGCAAGGAGGGAAAACAGTCCAAAAATATGCAAAGGGACGACTATATTAAGAACAGATACACCATCAAAATTGGGCAGTGTACAATAAGAGTAGTGACAATGAGATTTTGGCTGAAACAGAAACCAGTCTGTACCATAAGAAATGTCTGTGATTCATATAATGTAGATAATAATCTCTTTGGGAAAAAAAAAAAATAGTATTAATACCAGCAAAGATAGGCAGGAATCTAGACTTGTGTCTTGAGAGTACTGTCCACAGTAGCTTCCTGGTGGCAGATTTCAAATGTGTAGATAGAGCCACTGATTCTTGTGGATGAACCTGCATTGAAGCTATGTTCATCTCCCTAAAACCTGCAAGAGAAGTATCTCCAGATACTTATCAGAAGATCTCACGTGGCTTTCTCCCTGGCTTGTGTTTGAAAATTATGACTTGAGGTCTGGTTTTACTTGGCTTTTGAAACATATAGGTCCTGAATGATGGTCTATGGTCTCAGAAGTAGCATCTCACTAAGTAACTATCCAGGATACATGTGGTGCTCACTATCATGTGTTTTACATGTTTGCAGCATTTTAATACTTGTTTCCTCAGTCTCTGCCCTGAAGATATTTCCCACCAAAATTAGGACTAGCTTACTCAAGTTGGGATGGGTGGAGACCCTAGGTTAATGACTATGTAGAATTTGATTAATTTCTTATTATACAGTATGCCAGATTAGATGAGTAAGTGCACTATCCCCACAATTCTGTGATTTTTTTTTTTTTTTTTAATAATAAAGAGTAATATTGTTGGTAAAATTGTGAGAAAGAACCAAGGAAATGGAACTGTTTCTGTATTATTCAGTGCACACTACCAGTCCCAGCCAAGAGAGAATGTAAATCTATTGCATATCCACTGCACAGCCATGACATTTATATTTGGCAAAGTCCAGTTCTGCTACATGTTGCATATACATATATATGAATGTGTGTGTATATACATATATATACACACACATTCATGTATAGTTCATACTGAATCCAGACACTAGTCCTGATTAGTCTCTTGACTCGTTGTTGGGCAGATGCCTAAACTGGTGGGCATAGCTACAATCAGTGGTTATTGCCGGATTTCTGTTATATAAGTACTCTCCCTCTATTGCATTATGGGACCAAGCCATGCCTGTTCCTTCTGGGAACAGATCTGGGGTGATCAAATACTTTGATTCTTAGTGAGAGATGTTCACCATCATGGTGCTTTTCAGACTGCAACAGCTGGATGTGCTGTGGAGGCCCCCAACATGCCTTGCTGAGAAGGAAGCTTGGCTTCTGCATTGCACAGGAGTATGCGGGCACAGAGGTGGCATCAGGAGCTGTCAGAGTGTGGGTCAGGAGGTTAATGGTCTGAATAGGCCAGAGGTCAAGGCTCAGCCTAACTAGCCTAGGCACAAGCTTACCTTAACTGGTAAACAGAGTTACCTCCACTGTCACATTTATTTATATTTGGGCAAATTCTGCCAAGCATTCTAAACTAGCATTTTATACTTGCCTCTGGGAAGATGTTGAAAGCTTTCAGCTCCCATTAAACTCATGCTTTGCATAGGTATGGGTAAACCTTTAATGCACTTTTCACTTCTCCAGTCTCAAGACAACAGGGAATAATTTTTCTCTGTTCTGTAAAAGTATGGTGTCTTCTTATGCTATACTAGGTTTTGGGACCTGGACATGCTCCACAGCTTGCAGGTGTGGGTGAGTGTGCCAGCCTTCCTGCTCTGCACCTTGGTTTCCTTGAGGAAGGAGCCCAGATACCATGGCCAGTCCTACGCATCATGCCTGAGGCGGCAGGGGTTGGGACTGCAAAGGACATGACCGTTCATGCCTGCCCTCCTTACAGTCCTATTCCAGCAGCTTACAACTGACTGGCATATTAATTGTACTTTCCAGCCCCGCCTTTGTCCCTACCTGTGACCAACATGCTCTTCCCGAGTCTTGGAGCTACAGGTAACTCCACTGTTTAGCCTACTTTTTTGCAGCTTTCTGCAGCAGGCACTGAAGATCATATACACTCTTCACATCTGGTATCCCCAGTGATTCCCACTATGGTTGCTGGTTAAGACATACAAGTCCAATTCTACAGAACTTGTGTAGCTATGTTCTGGTATAGCCTAGCATAAATTGCTGTTTTCCCGTCAGTGTACATGTTTGGACATGGAAATATTAAATCCATGAAAGAAAAGCTTTGAGAAGGTTGGTTGTGTCTTTTGCATTAATCATCATTACCACCCACACTATTAAAAATATTCCAGAAAATTGTGCATGAGATAACTCCTTATGTGGTTAAGATACAAATTCCTTAGCTTTTGACTATAAATGAAGAGCAATTTATGTACAAAACTATTATGCTGCCAGTCATGATTTAATGAACTATTTTATCACTGCTAAATATTAGTGAGACATTGAACAAGAAAAAATGGTTTTTCTTTATCTGCAATCTCCTATTACTCCACGAAGTTATAAGCATAGAAGAGAGAATTTCATCACATTAAATGCTCTTGAAAGAGATTTTTTGCATATGTGAAAAGCAGGGGAAAATGTAGTGACACATGCAATTATTTAATGAAAATTCTCACAAGCGCGAACTTAGTGATAAATGTTTTGTGATACTAAACTGNCCCCCCTCTTCTTTCCACTCAGGCTATTTTCTGGCTTAACTGGCATTTGGAATGAAACTAGAAAAGTAGACAATTTACAAAGAAAAAAATACCATTCAACTGAAAATTTCCATCTGTTTATAAATCTCAGAAAAACCCCACCCAGAAACTTAGGTCTAAATAGTATTAGAAATTATGTCAACCAAATTTGAAAATACATAGGTGTTATGAAGTTCCCATGCAAATGAAAATATCTTTCCATTCAAAAGGGAGGCAAAGTATTTACCTCATTTGCCTAACCTCATAAATGCTAAGGAAGTATGTGCTGCACCTCTCTGAGGAACAACTCCCTTTGGAAACCCTTATTCCATATGCTGGGTGCACTGTTGCAACTCCCTCTGGGGAGATGCACCTTTCCTGTATCCCCCAGCAGGGAAGAAGAAAAGCTAACCCTTCAAATAGGAACAGTAATTACAAATTCTGCATCCTCCTACCAAGAGAAGAGAAGATTAAATAGAAATTTCACATGCTGAGTTTCTGTTTCCTTGGATCAGTAGCAATGCTGCTTCATAGTACTCCCTTCTTCCTTGGTTTGCTCTCTATTGCACAACAGGGTATAAAATAAGAAACTGGAATTTGTATTTGACTTGAAAGATTTTAACAGCCAATGGTCGTTGGTTTTAGGCCTTTTCCTCTCTTCCGAGAGACAAACCAGTTGCGTGCAACAGATTTATACTCTGTTATCTTTTGTGTCTATAGATGACATAAAGAGAATATTTTTGAGTCATGTGAGACATAAGGAACCTAATTCTCAGCTTGAGATCTTTTTCAGAGGTGAAGCTAGGGGATGATATTTTTTCTGATTTTTTGCAAGACAGTTTCAGCTGATATGAATCTTACAGGTTTCTGATGAAGTCTCTATTAAAATAGGATGTGTTCTTACTTAGGCTTTATTTTATAGTTTCTTATTTGTGCCCTTTAATTTTTGACCCATTAAAATTTCCTGGAGTACATTGATTGTTGAAAGTAGTTATACTGTCTAGTCCATCCAGACAGTGCTTTCATAAGAAATACTTTAAAGCTGTTTATGCAATATCCTTGCACATTATCATTCAGTTATCTTGTCTTTTGATCTGTATTAATAAGTTAGAAGACGCTGAGTAAATAACTATAGTCCTTTGAAGTGCTTGACTTATTTCCATTCTGCAGTTGGAAATCACCAGAGCATAAAAAACAAGCTCTTCAATTACTTCAAATTGCTTCAAAATGTAGCAGTACTTAAAATATCAATTTGCGTGAGCAAGAGCTGTGTTTCCTGCGTGTTCTTGGTGCAGTTGAGGTCGTGGGGCTCTCTCAGTGCTGTCAGCAGTGTGCTGGTTAGATACACAGCGTGATGTGCAGAGAAAACACCCACCCCCAGAGGCCACCCCCTGTTTCTTTTATTGTTTAGAATAATGGTATATTGAGCAAAGGAAACAAAATTCAACAGCACATTTCTGAGGTAAATAAAGTCCTTTGGTTTAATAACAGCAGCCCTAGTAATCCAGGAAGTATATTTTACATGTATATTCTTGTTATAAGTTGCAATAGGTGAACTTTTTTGTGTGTGCAGTGCCGTTAAGATTATTGTTTTAGAAATCTCTGTTACAACTTAAAAAGTGGAGGTAAACCTATTATACTAGCCTGATCTGGCCTTATTTGTGGTCCATGGTAGGACTTTCATTGCTTTCAGTGGGAGCTAGATCATACCTTTAATGCCATGGTCATTTGCCCTGAGAACCTCACTTAAGAGCTCTGCAGTTACTTTTCTGGAAGCTTTTAAACTGTTGAGTCTAAGAGTTTGCCAGGAGTTTGAAACGGAACAAATCCTGGCATCAGACATGTGGTACCATCATTAATCACTGGTGCAAAAGAGAAAAAAAAAAGACATCAGGGACACAGTGCCAAATCCTCGTTTGACTCCATCAGATGTTTATGTAATGGGTGTGCATAATGCCTTATCAAAGCACGGAACTTACCTTTTCTTCAACATGTGGACATACAATGCTTCAAGCACTAAGAAATAAATAACAGCATGAGTCCTCTTAAGTACCAAATGATGCTTTTTTTTTTTTCGTTTCCTTCCCGTTTCATAGAAATTCTAAATTACATTACAGGCTGTTACTGTTATGTGGTGAACAGGTCTGCTTGGGCTACAAAAGCACATATGCATCTAGGATCTCTCTTTTGTGATAATTGCCACAATATTATGGTTTCCTTCTGCACTGGCAGGAAATGAAATTCAAATTTTGCCTTTCTGCTTAGCCCACATAGTTATTTAGTCAGAGATAGTAAGAAAATACTCTGCAATTATGCTAGCTGAGAGTCTATTATCCCTTCAAATCCATCGTCTGCACAGAAGGGAAATCTAAAAGGACTATTTGAGTCATTTAGGGTGTATGTTTCTCTGGCACACTCATAATCTGACCAAAGCCATTATTTGGAAGTCAGTTGCATTCAATCATTTTGCCTGTTAATGAGGAGTTACTGAATCCCCCAAGCATTAATCCCATTTAGGAAAACACAAAGGCAATCTGTACCTTGTATCAAGCAATTATGACTGCATTGAGCTTGAGGAATTCAGTTATTTGTTGGAGGTTGTTTTTCCCACAACAGACCCTGTAAATAGAATTAACAAGCCTTTCAAATGTTAATTTGTTAAGAAAAATATAATGGCTAATAAAGGCAATTAGGTTTGTATTGTAAATACTGGACTGCAGGACTAAAGCTGCTATGGCTTGTGAAGAAAGCGTGGCATGACTCTGTGGAACTGCTGAGGCTGGAAACTGGCTTCCTAACTGAGTAAAGAATATATGGTTATTAACACTAGTCACAAAAATATATGTCATGCAAGGTAAATGTAACACGGGGTCAAAGAATGTGTGGCCTGATCTGAATATTTTTGTCATAAAATGAGAGTTAAGCAGGGAATACTGAAGATCTGAGACTGCAAGTGGAAAAACACAGACAAAATGTCTAGCATGCAGCTAGATAAATACATCATGCAGTAGGTGAGCAATTGGTAGGAGCTGTTGAATCCCTCAAAGGCAGGGAGGCCTGGCAGAGAGACCTCAACAAATTAGAGGGCTGGGCAATCACCAACCATAGGAAGTTTAACAAGGGCAGATGGCAGATTCTGCACCTGGAAAGGGGCAACCCTGGATGTACATACAGCTGGAAAGAGAGGCTGGAAGGCAGCCCCATGGAAAGGTCCTGGGGTCCTGGTTGATGGCAAGTTGAATATGAGTCAGCAGTGCCTTGGCAGCCAGGAGGGCCAACCCTGTCCTGGGGAGCATCAGGCAAAGCATCACCAGCCGAGCGAGGGAGGGGATTGTCCTGCTCTGCTCTGCACTGGGGCGGCCTCACATTGAGTGCTGTGTGCAGTTTTGGGCACCTCAGTATAAGAAAGATAAAGTTATTAGAGAGGATAGCCACAGAGGTTTGAGGGCCTTGAGGGGAAGCCATACAAGGAGCAGCTGAGGGCACTTGGATTGTTCAGTCTAGAGAAGTGGAGACTGAGGGGAAACCTCATGGCCTAGAGCTTCCTCACAATGGGAAACAGAGGGGTAGGCATCTTTTTTCTCTGGTGATAGGACCTGAGGGAATGGCAGGAAACTGTGTCAGGGGAGCTTTAGGTTGGGTATTAGGGAAAATGTTCTTCACCCAGGGGGTAGTTAGATGGTGGAAAAGGTTTCCTGGAGCAGTGGTCACAGCACCAAGCCTGACAGAGTTCAAGAAGTGTTTGGCCAATGCTCTTAGGCACATGGAGTGATTCTTGGGGCTGTCCTGTGCAGGGCCAGGAGCTGGATTTAGAAGATCCTTGTCAGTACCTTCCAGCTTCATATGTTCTATAATTGCATGATTCTATGATCAATAGTATGGCACTTCTGGAAAAAAGACATAAGTAATTCAGAGACAAGGGCACCATATAAATGAAAGATTGGAACTTGTAACTCTTTACGTTGTACTCTTTATGGTGTATTCTTTGTGCTCCAACAAGAATCCAGCTGTGCTTATTTGCACCTAAAAGTTTAAAAAAAATAAGTTCAAAATTTTAGGTCTGAGTTCATACAAGTCAAAGCAGGTTTTTGGAGGAAAAACTGACTTGTCTTTCCCCCCCTTTTTGAAAAATAGAAAGAAATTATTGTAGATTGTGATTTATTCCCTTTCATTCTGAAGGCAAATGGTTTATAAAATTTGGGGTAGAGGTAAAATGTTATATAGTGTTTATAAATCATAGAATCCTTGAAGTCCACAAGTTTATGCTCTTATTCATAACTCATCTGGTCCCATCTATGTTGCTATAGAAGCTGTTTACAGAGTTCAAAACTGGACAACAGATTTCCAAAGCTCGGGGCTTCCGTTTCATCCAGAAATACTGTGAGAAAAGCGCGTCACTGTTTCAGCACTTCCTCTTTCAATCTCGCTTGAACGTAGAAGTACAGGGAAGTGAGCAAAGGAAAAGTTAGCAAGAGAAGGGCTCTGCTACAGCTGGGGAGAGCAGGGAGAGAGAGAGGCACTTGAGAGGAAAATGGTGCAGCTTGTGGTAAGGATTAGGTACAAGGTGCCTTAGTCTGAGGCTATAGAGGAACATTGACTCAACGCCTGTCCTTCAGACAGACGAGTTGAGTTCAAGCGAACCTCATCCCTTGTGGCTATCCCTACTCCCTACAGCACCTCTAAGTGAGACAGTTTGAGGCCATGGAGAGAAGAATTATTGAAAACTGTGAAGGCATGAAGCCTGCCCCTGTAATGTCATGTATCTTCACTATTGTTTTGTGTTAGCAGATAAAACACCAGGCTCACTAGACTCCTCAAGGAAAAACCATAAGCACGTGTTGTGAAAATTCAGCCAAATGTGACAGGTGCTCTACAAATTAACCAGATATAAATAACTTATCCTTTTTTTTTGTTTGGTCCCTACGGAGATCTAAGATATTTTTGAAGCTCTTTAGCCTTTTCCAAGGCCAGATTTATATCTAGTCAATGCAGAAATACTGCCAAAGTAGCACGTACTTGTCTCCAACATGAAGGACAATAGATCAGCTCTCTCTGGGCTGTGTCAGGCTTCAAACTGCTCTTCCTGAGCATGAGCACAGGAAGAGCTGAAAAGACCTACAGATGTGCCATGAAGCCATTTATAAACAAGACAGAAATTGAGAAAAGCAATTGCTGGATGCAGGTGTCCTTGTCCTTAATAGGGAGCTGAGACTGGGTGTCGAGTTGTGCCTGAGGTGTGAGTCCCCTCTTACCAAGAAACCTCTATTTCCAAAGTTGAGCTGTTTATTTCTGATTACTGCTCCGTGCACATGCACAACTCTTCCTGTTTTTTTCTAATTTGTTGCTCTCACAGATGAGGTATCTGCTTACACAACACGCTCTGACTTCCAAGAACATGAGCAAGGTCCACTTTCTCCAATCTCTGTCTTGTGGATGGGTACTAGCTTTAAATGTTACTGAGACCCTGTCCCCAAGCTCACACTGTTGATCCCATCAGTGAAGAAGCAGCAGACCTTTCTTGGTAGTTTCTCTTGTCTCAGCTGTGCTTACATGTAAGGTTTCGAGCTCATCTCTGTGGAAAGAACATCTGAACTTAATGAATATAAGTCCAACATGAGGAAGGAAATTACTTGCGTCTTCTCATTTTTCCAAGAGCAGAACTGACCCCAGAGGAATTCCTCAGGTTGAGTATGGGTAGCAGACTTTAATTCTGTAAAACTTGAATTCACTACAATGAAACATTGACAACTGACAAGTTTTAATCTCCTTCCCTGTCTATATTCTAAGGCAGATTCTTGTGTTGCTAGTGCCCATGTTTTACTCATTAAATAATGTGTTTATGGTGTTGCTGTCACTTGTTCACAGTGGTAAAATTTTGATTAAAGATCATATGTAAGTGTTCTGGAATGGAAATATGAAATGCATGTATGCAAGTCTGCATCTCCTATTTTTTCTGGCCTCCAGAGATGATATAGCACTAGGCTAATAGTTAATATCTGTTCTTCCACTAAAATAATACACGGACAAAATTTGAAAACACTGAGTTTTAACAACTGTTAAAAGAACATACTTCTGTTTGCAAGGTTTTTAGAAACATGAATGTAAAATGTTTTATATAGATACTATATAGTAACTAAAGATACACATTTTAAATTCAGGTTTAGTCAATTTTCAGGGCTACTGGTTCAACTTTAATTTGAAAATCAAGCAAGAGTCTATGGAATTTGTTCAGAAAGAACAATCAAAAAAACAAATGTCAGAGGAGATGTATGCTGTAAGAACAAGATGGACAACACAGTTAAGAGATTATAACAGGAAAAGGTTATATCAAAACAAACCATTTGAGGCAGTGACTGGATGGTCTGAATTTTACGGAACTAGAACAAGTAAAAAATGAGACAAGGCCCTTCAAAGTCAGCATGACCTCAGATGTTAGTACAGAAGCATTTTTGTTGTGGCACTGGAGTCACAGGAGATGGGATCTCTGAGGATGGAATTAATAATTAAATTTGTGCCAGGAAGCTATACCTTTTAATGACTTTACATTTCCTCACATATTATTAAAAAAAAAACTAAAACAAAGTAATGCTTATTATGGAAGTTATTGAGGACAACCAGGAACAGAGGCAGGCTGTGGTAGTCACTCTGCCAAGACTGAATTTGTAGGCTGAAGAAAGTTACCTTATAAAAAAAATAACACCAATATCCATCTTTGTCTGCATGTGAGATGAGAGGCAGCAAGTGTCAGCACTCCCTGAGTGGATAGCATGGATGTTCTCTCATTAGCACAGTGATTAGCAAGACCTGCTCTGCCAGTGCTGTGCCCAGAAGAGTCCATGAGCATGGTGCACAGAGGCCAAGGAGAAACCATGAGGACAAGAATGAGCTGTGAACCCTTTCTTCTTGCTTGCCTCTCCCTCATTCTGGGCTGGAGGGAGAAGGATATTTCCAGTTGTGAAACTCCATCACTGGAGCTTCTGTTTCAAACCTAAGGGCCCTGCATTGGGGATTTTGAGGAAATGAGCTGACCGTGCTTTTTTCTTCCAGTACATTTGAGGGGTGGAGTGAGTACAGGAGATATGACTATGCAGTACAGCAATGGTTGGGGTGCCCAACAAAATGTGGAAATCTGGGGATTTAGTAACTTTTTTAGTTGAGGAATTTTAACCTGCACATCCTAGAGAGTGGACTGAAACCTTACTTTAGGGGAATGATACTCTCTGTCCACACTGCTGAACCTGGGCTTTATGCTAAAAGGAGAAAGTCAGAGCAGTCCTTCTATAGCTAGAAGTATTTGTAAGGAAGTGATGGCTTTCCTGACATTTTTTGAGGACCTCTACTACCTTCATGGGTAGTGCATTTGCTAAATGCAGGGTAATCCCATCCCACATCTGCTTGTGTGCTCGGAGGAACATTTGGGTCTTGGGGCTGGGTGCAAGGGCAGAGTCAAGTGACTGGTTCTCTTAAAACCAAGCTGCTTTGGAGCATGATCAACAGCAAACCTTTTAGCCAGGAGGGAAACTAAACTGAACTGAACTAAACTAAACAGCAAATGCTTAACTAAAACACATCAAATTGATTGGAATTGTTTCAATGAAGAAACGTTTTCCTAGATCAGGGCCTCCAAGATTTTACAGGCAAGATCTTATCACTTCAGGCAAACTATCCCAAAAAAGTCAGTAATCTGCAATCACTATACACAAACTATTATTCTAATAAAGTCTTTATTTGCATTAATATGAAAGAATCAAATGGTTGAACCATGCACAGTGTTATTTTTAAGAAGGTGAAATGGAGAAACAAGGGTGTAAACTACAGAAGGTAATGCGAATAGATTGTGAGACAATTCCTGGAGTTCCTGGCTTATTAGACATTTACAAATCCCAAGGTATTAATAACTGCTAGAATGGATACTGAAAATCACTACTTGCTATTGGTGAATGTAACAAGGAGAGGAACTACTGTAGAGGGCTTATTTCTAGCCTGGTGTACCCTCAGTAAATCAGTATATGATGACAGTCACTAAAAGGGAAGCAGTCACTTCTTATAAATTGCCAGATTTTTAACTTCCTTTTTGCAGTCATCTCACTTCTAGCAATCTTACAATTGCAGAATAGAAGTGTGATTTCCTGTGATCTGTCTTTTTTTTTTTTTTTCCCCACTTCAGATTGAATTGACCACAAATGCTTAACATTCTTGTTTTGCTTTCATTGCTGATGCGGGAGAAAAATAAATAAACACATACATTCTACTTTTTGTATGGCACATATAACAACACTGAGAATATTTGTGGAGCAAAGTCATCATTTGGCTTCAAACACCAAAACAATATTTATTCAGCCTTTGGGCATAATATAATCTAAAGAGAGGCAAGTGAGATTTCAAAAGGTAAGACTGCTTCCTTTCCCAAATTTCTGCTTCTAATTAACTGAAACTCATCGTGTAAGTTCCTTTCATTTCCTTTCCTCCCATTTCCCTGTCAGTCTGAGAGCCTTAAATGCTGCACCAGCACTGAAGAAGAAACTGTTTGCCATCAGGCTTTGCGGAATGCTGCCATTATGTCTAGTAACATTGGCGTATTTACCACACTTGGAAAATTGCTTCTGTCACCATTGGATGCTGTTCACCTTCATTTTCATGTGTTCTTTCCATTTAGCTCTAAAGAAACAACACAGCAATTTTGTGATGTCTGCTTTTCTTGTTAAGACACAAACTTCCCACTTACATATCAATAGAAATCCCTGGGCCACCTTTTCTGAGCATACCTCTGTTTATCACAGGGATTACCACATTTCCAAGAAGGATTTTTTTCTCAAATTTCTGTTAGAAAGTTTTGTGTAATTAGCTTTAGTGATCCAAAACATTTGCTGAAACAGAAATGTAGAAGGTCCTTTTAATTGCATGTCATTTATGTCTGGGTTTGCTTGTGGTTTTCCAGTGTAATCACTAACAGAGGAGGTAAGATTTACAGAGAAGTCCCAAAAAGAGTGGAAATTACATTTACTATGTGTGGGCTAAATGTTTAGCACTCTCTGATGTACTGCCTGAATTTCCTTTGCCTTCTTTCCATTGGTATTTCATTGGGTGGTGCTTATAGGTGAGGCACGCCAGTTCGCTTCAGACCGCAGAAGACAGAGCCCACGTTACACTGCTTAGTGAAGATGCAGCTGATAAACTTCTGCCTGTGATTTTTTCTCTTGAGAGACAGGAGGGAAAAGATCTCCCACAGTTGATGGAAGGAAAGAATGATGGGGCACATGTCCTCAGGTGTTCCTGTCTAACAGAGATTTATCCACTGGGTCAATTGAATGATGCTCCAAGAGTTTTAGCCTCTTTCTCTCTGAATCCTTACTGGTATGGCTAAGATGTAGCACCTCAGATTTGTTCTTGGGTTTGGCTTCTTATTCTTGCTGTCCAGCTTCTAAGTCTGAATGCTGCTTTCCGGTGCTGATTGCTTGTAAAAAGGATCCTACTGTAGTAGTGGACAGTCACACAGCTTACACAAAAATGACGGTGGAAACAAATATATTATGAAGATTTGAGGGGAAAAAAATCAATTCAAATAAATGTACAAAAAAATTAACAATGGTTTTAAGACTTCTGCTTAGAATTTGAACTAGATCTTCTCTGAAGCTCATGAAAATTTGATTTCTTACCTATGCTGTCACTGACTAGATATCCTTGTCTGCCCTTATGTACTTTCTGGTGTTAATCAGAAGGAGAAGTAAAATATTGCTGTGCTGAAATAAGTATTACTCCGAACTTTTTCCCTCATCTTAAGAGAAAAAAGAAAAAAAGAAAAAAAAAAGAAAAAAAAAAAAAGGGAAAAAAAAAAAAAAAGGAAGTACATTAAATTCAGTTTGGAGGACATCTGTTGCAAAATTTCCAACACCATTTTGCAGACCAAGGAGATGAAAATACAGAAGTTACAGATGAAGAGCTATTATTTGGGTGCTTATTCTTCCACAAGGCTTGTGAAAATATCTAATTCTAGATAGCATATTTTAAGGTTAAAAGTTTTTGAAATTCAACTTAACGACAGGATTTACCAAACTGTGAGTTCAAATCATTGCTTGTTTCTGAAAAACAGTATCTGTCTCTCAAATAGCTTTAGATGGATATCTGTAGTCTTTGTAAAATACGAATATTTGGAGTAACTGCTAGTCATGCTAATGTGATAAGTGTGGAAACTGATTCAACCGTGACTTTTATCTTGCTCTCTCCATCGCTGTGCTGACAGCTATGAAGCACATTGCTGCTACCCTTTCTGTAACCATACAAAAGATATTTACACTCAAATGCTAATGAGCAACAGATACACACATTCTCTCTGAGGATCTTTGCAGGAAAGCTGCTAACACAAATTGCTTTTATCCTAACAGGGGTTAGGAAGATGACCCAAACATACTGTGTAGCAAAACCAGCAAAAAATTATTGCCCACATGGCAGATATTACTGCCTTCATTATATAAGAAATTTATGTAAGATAGGGCAAAATGTGATATTGAACATTTTGAAGATGTTGCAACTAATTGTTAGGAGGGAATATGGTGAGAAACCATTCCTAAGGCAAGATGGGAAGAAAAGAGGAAAGGAAATCTTGACCTAGCTAAAAGAGCAAAAGGAAGGATAATTAAGGGCAAGATAAAAGAGGTGAGCTTAGTTGGTTAGTGCATAGTGCTAATAATGCCAGGATCATGGGTTTGTTCCCTGTATGGGCCATTCACTTAAGAGCTGGACCTGATGCTCCTGTTTGGTCCTGTCCACCTCAGAATATTCTGTGACTCTGTGAAAATATCTTAATATCTTTCTAACTGGGAAGATCAAGTCTATAAAGAAAAAAAGAAGCATATAAAAGATTGATTGTTTGGGAATATATATGGGACTGGCTTGTATGAATAGTGAGTGCTAAATGATCCCTGTGTGCAGTTAGTGGTGCTACTGTCTAATTGCATAAAAAGTTGCTTCCCGGTCTGTATCCTCACCAGACAATTTATTTTCTACCAGTGCACATCGGGCAATTTTTTAATGAGTTGTTGTGAGTGTTGAAGGTACCAATCCCAGTAGGATAGTGTTTGCCTTGTGGGGTGGAAAAACCACAGCTGCACGCCTTTGGTAGGGATCTGTCTTTGACAAAAGGCAGACTGGTCCCAGCTTTGCTGTGTTAAATCCTTCCTGGTCTTAAAAGAAGGATGAGCTCTTAAACTCATGGACTTAACTAGCATTTTGTTCCTTCTGGGGAGAATTTAAAGGCAAAGTTATCAGTGTACAACATCTGGATACTAGGTGAATGAATGCTTTTGGTGATCATTGTGAGAAGAGCTGCATGGGTTGAGAACTTGAGCTGCTCACTTTTTGTTTATGTTGTTGGTACCAGACAGTGGATGAAAAAGAGCTTCTTTGGTTTGTCTACTTTTTGTAGGCATCTTTGCCACCAACAAGAAATCCCTGGAGCCTGTCTTGAAGCAAATTGTTAATGGCACCCATACAGAGATGAGCACACTTGTATTTATGATGTATTTCACAGAATGTGCCAAGTTGGAAGGCACCCACAGGGATCATCGAGTCCAACTCCTAAGTCTTCTAATCAAACAGCTGTGTAGGCAAGAAGGAGAGATCACATTTCATTAGCACTGACTTTGACAGATTTGAAGCTGGAGCTAGAGGCAACTCAGTACGTGTCACCAGTTAAAGAGAGCTGGGAATGAGGTACAGTGTTTCTGTCTTTCACCTCATCTGGGATGTAAAATGATGAGGAACAGATTCAGACACAATCACCTCCTTATCCCATTCTTACTTAAATACAGTTGTGTATCTGTGCCTTTCAGATACTCCATCAAAGGTGTGCTTTTGATAATAGCCAGCACTGCTTGGCAAATAAGAAGCAGTATATTGATATTGGCGCTATACATAGACTGTTATACTTTCCATATACAAGGAGCAACACAGATGTTTTCAGCTTACTCCCTGTACTCTCCTTAATGCTATGGGAGAAATAAACCAGTCAACTGTTAGAAAGTGTTTATTCTCAGGTTTGAACACCTTACAGATTTCTTTGGGTGATGAATTTCTTACATTAAAAAGGTGCAAGACAGAAAGCCAGAATCTAGCTTTGTAGTAATTTTCCATGAAATACTGGGCATTTTGTATTCTACATTTTAAAAATTAGAATATAAGAGACTATTATTATAAACAAGAAAGAATTTTTTTTTTCTTGTTTCTATAGCTTAATGAATTAAACTGTTATTACACATTCTATTTTCAAGTCACTAAGTTGTTTTTGTGCATGTCTGAGATGCAAAATATGGTTTTTATTTACTTAATTTTAGTGATGCAGAAGTCAAGAGATACATGATGTTTTTTATTTTACTGATAATAAAATCTTATGCAAGAGGTATTAGTACTTGCTGAATTACTCAAGAAAGTGTACAGGACATTTTCTTACTTCCACCTCAGTTTGGTAAACAAATCTACTTCCATCTTTAGGTAGAGTAAAGGGGGGGCAATGTGGGAGTGTGTGAACAGTGACAAAGCCAATGTAATGACATGCTGGGCTTTCTCCGAGTCACTGCAGTGTACTTTGTCACAGCAGAAGCAATTTTTGGGTAACAACTGTTGCAAAAGCTTTTAATGGACACTTGGATGCACAAGAAAGAAAACGAGTTTTAAAATTACTTCTACAGTGATCAATAATCTGCACTTTCAGTCTTTTTATCATGTTTTGGGTGAAAGATCAGGCATTATTTTTTATGATGCTTCAGTACTTTCACAAGATTAGAGGGGTTAGCTCTGGAGTCCTGGGCAAATGCCAGTTGGCACAGCACATACCAACACTGTGCTGTTAAATGGGTGTATTATTTCTTCCTCATATTCTGTTCTGCAGTTTTCTTCTATGAGGTGCTGTTCCAGAGGTTTCATTGCTAAGTGATATTATCCTTCTGATATGCAGTTTATAAATCAATTTGTAAAATGTGGTGAGTGCCTTGATGCTCTGTGGATTAGAGGTTATCTATAAATAACCACTTTCATTATTAATTTTTTTTTTTTTTTTAGTTGCACAGACAACTCTGTCACATTGCTAAAAGAATTACTTTTATAGCTTATTATTTTGGACTGCCATGTCTGAGCGTGTAAATCATCCAAGTCTGCTGGATGAGCTTTCTCCATGGACAGTGGAAGGACGTGGGGCACAACAGTACCAGCAGCATTAGCAGTGGTGAGGCACCGGGAACTGAGTCGTACAGCCCTTGAGCGTCGGACTGGCCTGCAGTTGTTGAGTCAAATACCAACTTTTCCACGGACTTTGTAGCTTTGATATGATCCAGTGGCTGCAGGGAAAATGTCCCCAGGGTTGATTTTTATTAGCATTTCCACAGAGGGTACTGATCTGTTTGTTTTTGCAGTAGCTATACTTGATAGTACCTCCCAATGTCTTCTTATGTGTGAGCTATGATTTTAACGGGAAAAGTATTGTGATGCTGAAAAAAAAAATATATAGGAAAATTATTTCTTTGGGGCTGTCCAATGAAACCTCATATACGGGCAGGTCAAGAGTAGCTGTCCATAAACTAGAGATAACTTTTTTAGAAAGTAATGAAGCAAATAAATATTTAATTTCTAGCGAGCCTGTGGCAGCAAAAAAAATTATTCCTATGTGCATATCCAGAAGATGCAGGCATATAAAATAGCGAGCTCTTCTTTTGCCTGTTTAATTAGAAGCAGCCAAATGATTCCCTGGCATAAAACTCAGAGTTAAATCTAGGACTCAAAATGTTAGCAAAGAAAAATAAATAAAAGTTTTCATTTGAATATTTGAATCCAAGTAGAAGATACAAAAAAACACTAAGTTTTCATTTGAATCCAAGTATAAGATAAACAAAATGCAGTAATTACATATGCCATGAGATGTTATTCTTTCTTTTTAGCAATTTTCCTCTAATTTGGTGGTTTTACTCTTCAGAAATTACAGCTGAAATATGCCTTCTAGTATACTGTAGAGAAATTATTCTCATTTGGCAAGACAGGTTTCTTTTCCTTTTTCTTTCTAATGTTCTGAAACGCAGTTCCTATGATTATACTAACCTAATTTCTGTGCCTAACAACTTTTTATTACCTCATTTTAAGCATTCATGATGGTGTGGAGCTGGCAGTACCAACTGTTCTGAAAACTGTCATCCACTTGGAGTCACAAAAATCACAAACTGTTTTTAAAAATGGAGACCATAAGTGTATTTTATAGAGCATTTGTACTGACTGTGATGCCTTTTGAACCTTAAGGGCCACTCATTAGATTACACATTTTCAATGAGATAAACAGGACTAGTCAGGCACATAAATAAAATGTGGGGAATGATCAGATGGGGGTCTAATCTCTCAGGTTGTGCAGATTTATTTTATTAAATGATCTCTGTCTCCAACAGATTAGTGTTGACCTTCCTGGGAAATCTGTGTGTTAAGGAGGAATTGAGTGAAGGCTAGTCTTTCTGAGGAAAACACTGACAGAATAGCTAAAAGAAAATGTGATACGAGAGAAACTTAGAGACAAAAGCGAGAAAGTTTTGGAAAGACACCAAGAACAGTATACTTAGGCATATTCCTGGTACAGGGGTTAGGAAAACGTAAAAAGTGAACCATGGATAGAATTTCATTGCCCTGAATAAGAAACAAAATTAAACACAGGGATATCAGCAGTGGGAACAAGTCTCTGTTGCTTCAAGAGTCGGAATTACTGCGTGAAATCACAAATATAGATTGCTCAGTATGACAAAAAACCCATTTAATAGCCAATATTGCAGGATTTCCTTCTTGTGTTCCATCTTTTGCTTCACAGTACTTTCTTTGCTACAATTTGTTGATAACAACTAATAAAGTTAGAAGACCTCCTAAATTGCTGCCATGTCTTTCAGCATCAATAGCTTTCCAAGAAAGGTATTCACTAGTTTATAAACACAAAATAACAGCCTGTTGTATTGCATAAACACTCCTATTTTTCTTCTAAAAATAGCACCTATTTTCAACACATGGTTCTCAGTATGGTCATTTTCAACTTCAGCATTTTTGAAAGAGAAATAGTTCACAGAGAAGGTGGTCACAGAACCAAGCTTTTCCTCTTGCAAGTAAAGTGCAAGTCTCTGGAAATAAATTGTATAGCTGTATTAATCATAATGGAATCATCCCACACTAAATAAGTGATGACCAATTTTTAATTTATAAAAATATTTTGCAGTAGTCTCTGCTTTACACTTTTCTTCTCACATATGTAATTGCTACTTGCCACTAACCAGAGTCCTAGATATTTTATCCATGTTATGCTTTAGAGCAGAGTTTGTGGATCCCTAAGAAAAATGGCCCAATCCAAATAGGATATCTCCTGATAAATGGAGAAATGTTTATTCCTGGTTTTAGTGAGTTATTGTTTTTCTCTTAACATACTTCAAGATTACTGTCTGTCAGGTCATTCAAGCCAAATGTAGTAATCCAGTCTTGATAAAGCTCCTACTCTAATGTATTGTGAGGTGAGCTTTTAAAGCAGTTCTCACAGTTCTTGCTTCTGGCTTTCAACCTGAGGCTCCCAGTTCAGTAGAGCATGGTTATATTCCTGGAGCATGAAGCTGGAAGCAGACATCAACAGTATGAAGTAGTTGCTAATTATTTTAATCATCATTAAAAAGCATCATAAAGATGAATTTTGAAGTGGAGCATTTATAATATTTGGGTATATGTTGCTGAAATATTTTCAAGAACTCAATAAAAGAGGGCTTTTCAGTACCCTGAACAAAGCAAAATACTCCCCCAAAACTTTAGAAGTTAGGGAATCTATGTTTATGTTAAATTATGTAACAAAACACAGACAGTTCTGAGAAAGGGAGCTTTAACAATCTTTCAGGCCTCCCATACCACGTGATACAGCCCTAAGGCAACTCCAGGCTGCAGAAAATAAATGAGAGCCTCTGTCAGAAAGAGTTTATAATCTGTGGGCCTTTTCCAGAGCTGAGCAAATGCAATGAGAACATCATCAGGAGCCCGAAAGAGTTGGTGACAAAGCATCAGTTGTGAATTTTCTGAATTAGAATTGAATGAATGATTAATTTTTTACTGTCTTTGGTTCACTGGCAGTTAAAAGAAAAAAGAAGAGTAACTTCATGCAGGTTTCTGCTACTCTCTGGCTGCATGGGCAGGAAAAATTGTGAACTATTTTTACAGTTGGTAAAATCCATCTTGTGAAGGGTTATCCAAAATAGAAGTCCTCAATTTTCTCCAGGGAACTAGGTTAAAAATAGCTCCTGGTCAAATAAGCAAAACTGAGGGACATTTAAAAAATATATTTTGAATGTTAAAAGAAGTATTTATCTCACAAAAGTGTTGAAATGGAATATTTTGACTTTTGGGGAAAATTTTGTTGACTATTTCCCTCACCTCTAGAATGTGCAAGTCATGTAATTTATCCAGCTGGCACAGTTACAAAGCTTTCTTCCACTTCCACAAAGCATCCTCGCTTCTGATGTTTACAACAAAGCAATTTGACTATAACTGTCAATTAACTGTTTTCTTAAGAAACTGAATCTTTTCCAAATTACTGATCTAAAATGTATCTCCTTTTATGTCTTCCTTTTTTCGTTTCTGGAATTGTTTTCTCACCATTTGGGTGTCTATCTCTTTCTTTCTATCTAGTTTTTGGTCTCAGAAGAACCAGTTTGTGACTCACACCCTGTTCCTTCTTTTGCGGCCAGCATTTGCCTCATCTGATATATTTGCTGCCCTTACTGTTTCCTGTGCTCTTTTGGTTTCAGCCCTTGCACATTTGTCATTTTAGCTGTCTTTGACCTACAATCATCATTCCCACTTGCTCTCACTTGCAGCTCTGTTTTCCCGATTTTCTTGTACCTTTCCTTCTTTAGCATTTCATTTCTGTTGCTCCAGTCCTCAACACTCCAGCTGAGGGACCTGGAAGACAGCTGAAGCAAGGTGCCCCTGCCCCAAAGGACCCATCCTGCATCCTGACTTCTGGCCTTTGTTAAGAGAAATTGTGCATCACTGTTACCGTTGCCAGTGTAAGAGCTGAGCTGTCTCGCCAATATTTATGAGGGCATTCTTTGTGGCAGGTGTTGAACGGAGATAAACAGATGTCCCTTAAAGTTTGTACTGATCTGAGATCCTGATTCACCTTGCTAGAGTTTAACCCCTTAATTCTGACATGACTCCAGCATCGTGATTTGCTTGCTGAATTCTGCTGAATTTTGGACAAGTCCTTGTGTCCCATGTGTTCCAATAATAAGAGAATATATCTTCATTTTAACACTTGGCATGGAAAATCTCACTGAATGCTCTAACCACTATTTACAGTACTCTCTGGTGTATTTACTTATAGAAATATTATATCAAGCCGCATAAGAGCAGATGACCTTAAACTTAAGTGCTGCTGTTGCTGTACTGCAAGAGGATTAAAGCACTTTAATCTCAGGCCATTGTCTATCCTTTGTGATCTAATGAGTGTATTTTATTACTGATCTTAATATGACTGGACTGGTGAGTTTACGAGATCATTCTAGGTACTTAAAGACAGTCCGCTTTTTGACTTAATTAAATATTGATGTTTTATGGCAACCTGGCAAGTATAAGCTTTTTAACCCTTCAGATTTTGAGAAGTTAAGGGGAAAAATAAGTGGTCATGACTCTAAACAAATAACATTTAAAATGCAATTGCTGATTCTTTAGCAAAGATGCCAATTGCATATTCAATCCAGTTTCTGATTAAAAGGATGATTGGACATAGGATTTCTCATAATTTCTAATTTAATGATTTCTAATAATTTAAGTCTCTTCATTCACACAAGTAATAAAGTTGATGTATCCTCAAGAAAAATAAAAAAGAAAGATTGTATTTTCACCTATTCACCTGCGAAGGGATGTTTGGCCTTTGCCAGGCCAGCCTTTCTGTGCCTGGGAGAAGTATAAAGGCATCTATGTGTGCCCTCTCAGCTCTTTTGCTGAGATTTCAGTTCTGCTTTGAGTCCAGCGACTGGGCACCAACTCTAGGAGTGAATAGTAAAATGGTACAGATGATGGGCTGCTTGTGGCTGGGTGGCTACCAATGGGAACATCCAGAAAAACAACAGAAAAAGCCACTGCAAGAGAGGGTTTTTAAGTTCAAGTACCTTCTCCTTTGTCTAGTAACCCCTTGTCCAGCTGAACATCACCTATCACCCTCCAGTCACGTTTCTGTTATCATTGTAGTACCCTGATATTGCATCTTGAAGGTAAATAATATTTTCTTGCACCAATTTCAAAGGGAATATGTTTGAATATTTTGATTTCTCTACATAGACCTAAATGCTTACAGATGTGCTTACAGATAGATTTACATTATGTGCAAATGCTGACTCTGGCTCTGAGTCTGTATTATCACCCCATATAATTGATAACCTTCTCTTGGAGCTCTAACAAGCCAACAGTATTTGTCTTAAAAAGTATGGTCTTTCCTACCTAACTATTGACCAAAGTGATCTATAGCAATGTATATGACTGCTAGAGAAGATATTTAACAGGGCTAAACTTCTTTGGTCCTGTTCTTCATACAACCCTCATGATATTTTCTTTCCAAAGTACATATAAAGCCTCTAGAGTATTTTATCATTTTACCTCTGGCTTTAGCCAGTGTTAAATGAAATATATCTTGGCCAGCACAGAGCCAACAGGAAAAAGGTCAGTTTACACTTAAAAAAGTAAATTGGAAAGTAACATTTTGGAAACTGGTCTTTGTAACATGAACACATCAAACGCATTTCACAACATAAATACTACTATCACTGGAAAATGTAGGCTTAACAGATGAGTTTATTTAGGTGATATTCAACTTTCTCTGTGAATATAGATCGCAAGTTGAAGAAGAACGGTACAGATAGTATTCTACTTTTTTTTAGCTTACCTTGACATTTCTCATATCTAGTTATTGGTGAATCAAGTGAGATCAGCATGTACACTTCAACAACTAGAATAAAAATAAAATCCTTGACTGTGGTTTTTTTTCCTATTAATTTTCAATACTAAAACACCTTAAGATAATGCTTAAGCCTCTTCAACAACACCCTACATCTATGACATACAGTAAAGCTTGAGCACCCCTAAATTAATCTAACACCAGACTAAAGGTACTACTTTAGACGACTCAGACATAAGACCCAGGTTACTTTGCTTCACCTTCCAGTGGGTAATATTAGTTTATAGATTGTGGTTTTCTAGTCCTGTACAACTACCAAAATTATGCTATGTATAGCATATTTCTACTATTTTGGTGAAAAACCCCCCAAGTTGTGCTTCTTAGACATGCTATGATCTACTCAGACCAAACAGACTGAAATATTTGTATTTTATATTTGTATACATATATATTTAGTATTTCTCAACATGCAATATTGGAAAATATATTTATATTCGATTATATAGGAAAATAATTATAGCTGGATAAATTTATGGTAAAAGGCTAGAATTTGCTAATAAAACTAAAATTTGATTAAGAAGGACACTTCTACATTAGCCCTATTACCTTGAAATTAGTGGAATATTTGACCCTGACTTCAGTGGGCTTTGGATCTGTCCCTAATTTCTTGTTCCACTTGTGACATGGTCTGGTTTAATGCTGGCACACAGCCTAGCAGTCCCAAAGTCCCTTTAATTTTTTTTTTTTTTTTCTAGCATACAGGATTCCTATATTTGTTCTTCAATGTTGTTGTTCTGGGGTTAAAATTTGCACAAACTACCTTTTATTAAAATCTTACAGGAAAAAAATTCTTGCCTGAGGTCTCTTTGCATAGCAGGGATCACGGCTTTCAAAAGCTGTTTTATGACATTACTCTCTTTTGTCCAGACCACTGGCTCACTTGTTAGGGGGTTTTGTAAGCCTCTGTCTACCCATCCCATCCCCTCATAAACTAGAGTTGTGCCAAGCCAAAAGCCACAAGAAACAATACTACTCAGTTTGTATGTCTGTAATATGGGAAGACTCCATTTTAAGATAAACCACTGTAGTAATTATCTGTGTCTAATACTGCAGTTGTGTATATTCTCTAGATAAGGCATTTTTGCTACTTCACATTTCTTGGCTATTTTTGTTTGTAGTTTTAAACCATGGACTTTGAGTTAACAAGGTGGGTGAAGGGATTTTGAGGAGCCTTCATTAAGAATTTCACAGTACTGTAAGGAACTGTAGACAGGGAAGCAGCTAATTTAATTTTCCTTGATCAAATATGCTAAGACAGGATTATTCTTAAGCGTAATTGTTCCCTGTGGAAATGAGGAGAAGAGAAAAAGACAGGGATGGGATTATGTGAATACTCTTCAGAGAAACTGAAGAGTTTTTATGTTGTGCATTCATACTCTGTATATTTTACTCTGTAAGTCTGCAGTCAGTTATATGTAGTCTGCCTTTATCACTGATTGTCGTCACAGGCACAGAGCAAGTCAACCACAGAGGAAGTGGAATAAGACCCAAACAGGCAAAAATAAGTATAAACACATATTAATTCCTCTGAGTACCTGGAAGCAAAGTAGTACATGTCTATCACACTCTATCTTGAATATATCACTGTCTTTGAAGCTGGACAATTTTTAAATTAGAGGGTATAGTTGATGAGGATAATTACAATACGTTTCAATTATTGGGAAGCCAAAGCTAAGTTAGCAACCCTAGAGTTAAAATGAAGAAACTGTAAGAGTCTCTGTGAAGCCGAGTTTCCCATACAGCTTTAGCTCAGTGGTTTTTTTATAGCCATTCACTTTGTCCCCATTCTGTTAAATGCTAGTCTGCCATGGCACTCTCAAAACTATGCTTTATAGCATCTGTAATTTGCTAATGCATATGCTGCATGCTAAAACTTAAAACTGGCTCGTATAGGCTCCAATCCAGTGTGGGTTTCTTCCTATTTCCTTCCCCAACAGCTATGGAAAAATTTCCAGTTATCAGTTTTCCAGGTCATGAGAGAGTAAAAATGAAAAAAATAAAAACAAATAAAGAATGAATAGGCTCAACAAAACCAAACTCTTCTTCTCAAGTAGAAAATTCCTTCCAGATAAAAATGCGTAAAGATTTTAGGTATAAATCAACACTGGGCAGTGTGTCTTATCCGTAGGAGTCTGAAAAGTCACCTGAAAACTAGTTTTGATGCTCAACTACAAGATCATGTGCAAGTCGTAAGACAAAGCCTTTAGGTATTGGCTTATTCAAAGCAAGTGTTAAAGCCTTTGCTGAAGCAGAGGCTCAGCAATATACTGTACAGAATATCTTCCTGCTAAAGAAAACTAGCAGAGCTAGAAGAAAACTAGAGAAAAAGGTTAGGCAGAGTTTCTGAGAGCTATAAAAAGTCCCCAAATAACTACAGAGACATCAAAATGTCAGCAGGTTGTTAGACTTCAAATTATAAACAGGTGATTTGGTGAAGTGATGCAAAAGCAGTCCAAATCCCTGAATTTCAGACCAGGAGTCTTTTCATTATTTTCTACTTATTAAGTTGAACTGTTAACAAATTTTAAATTAATCTTGTTCTGAATTTTGTCTGCTCTGAAACACCTATGGTCATTAATCAGATAATCCACAAGCACAATATTATCAATAAATATAAGTCACTTTTGGCCTTTCTTTTGATTTTTGATTTTTTTCTGCACATCTGCAGGTCTGTGGCTCTCTTCCAGCTCAGCTGCTGTGCTGACTAGAACTGAAGGTGGAAATACTCTCTCTGGTGAGTAGTGCACAGAGGAGGTGCCCACAACATGACGTCCAGCAGCCCTTCTCTTAGAAGATGTTGCAAAACTTCAGCTGCTGTGGAGAGGCCTCCCTGCTTCCATCCTCTGAGGGGCTGGACGTGACACCTCCTGATGAAGAAAACACCAGCCTTCATCATTTGCATTCAGTTATTCCCTTTGTATCATTTTGTGCACTGCTTACAAGAGCAGATATAGCTAAATTATAGCACTTGAAACTTGTGTTGCTTTTGAGCTGTTCCAGAGCAGTTCCTCATGGGGAGTGCCTTGTGTTTCTGGAAGCAGAGCTGGGGGAGGAAGGAATCCTAAAAGGCATCTGAAACATAGTTCCCAAACTCTGCTGGGACATAGATACTTGCTCACTGAGCTGCAGAGGACACCTGGAGAGCAACTCTCACTTCTTGCCAATTAATTTTCCCCCAAGTTCCTCTTTTTGAGTTTTCTAAGATAAGCAGAATACCTTCAGGAGCTTTCAGCCTTCCAGCCTTCCAACTCATTTTTGGTAGGAGTTGCAGCCCTGGGACAGCTGGCCTTCCTGGCATTAGAGAGTTCTGAATATAAATGTTTCCCAGTTGTGGCCAAATGGGAGAGGATTTATGTGGTTCTGTATGTTTCTCCTACCAAAACTGTCATCTGTGCTGCTGCTTGATAATGATTCTGAAGTGTTCAAAATTACAGAAGTTGCCAACAAGTGTGGCTGAGGATTTATGAGCTCTAGATTTGTAGCTGAGACACCTTCTCCGAGTCACAGGAAATTTTCAAGGAGTGTTGAATTAAATTCTTCCACCTTCTTTCCCCTTCCCCCTGCCTTGGTAACCTGACAGCTGAAACTGCCACAGGAGGCAGAATCAGATTGTCAAGACTCCTTTTTAGACAGGCTGCTGTTTCCATTCCTTACTTCCACATGGCTAGAGGCAGGACTTGAAGCCAAAGAGAGGCAGGTTTTGATCGTGTTGCTTAGTGTATGGATCTGAAAAGTTTTCTGTGAGCCATCAGGTAAAGAAGCTGCAGTAAAACTGTTGTAAGAATCAAGAAGAGCATGTGTAAAGAATAGGGAAAAATGCAGGTACATGGTAAACAATAATAGTTTGCAATAAAACTCTGTGTGTTGTGTGGAGTAACCATTAAAAAGAAGATGTGACCAATATGAAAGTTTCTGAGCCCTAGAATATAGTGTAGGATAGTCTAAATGATATTTCCACAGTTAAGTTGTAGAGTTGGGTGGCCCGACCTCTCAACTGGTTTGTGTCAGGGTCCTTTCCTGGTTGGAAAACCTGCTTAAGTTAATACAGAACTTTAGTTCTGTCAGGTTTTCATGTGCCTGTTCATGTAATCAGAGGCTGTTTCATTCCAGGGGACAACACGTACAGCTCTATCTGACATACTGCAATCTCTAGCTTTTTGATACCTCCTAAACATCCATATCAGGCAGTTTATTACTGAAGGTTCAAACTGAAAGTCCTTGAAAAAAATAATCCTTCTTGTCTTTCAAAGTGAGATACTGCCTGTTTTATATAATCATCATGAAGATTAATTCTGTCATCTTTTACCTGTTTTGGGAAACTCAGAAGAATTAATAATAATTCATCATTTTTGAAACCTTGGGATATATTTTAACATGATATTTGACAGGTTTGTACAATGTATGATTAATCAATTAGAAATTTTGTACATATGCATGACACTACATGGATATTTCTCTGATCTTTCTCCAACACACTTGTAGACACAGGGTTCTTGTACAGTACTTGAAAAAATAAAAGAAAATATTTTCATTCAGCCCCCAATTATGAAAGTTTTCAAAAAGAAATAGTTTTGCATTTACTAATGAAAGAAAAAAAAACCAGAAAATCTGTTTGTCTATCAGTAAATCTGATATGTGCTACACTTGCTAAATCCCCTTTTCAGTGAAATGGATTAAGAGACCTTATAGAAAAATGTAAGTGAAAAAGTGGGATAATAAACTGCATGCTTTAAATAGAAGATAGGATTATACTTACCGCTGTGGAAAAAACCCATGCCCTTTGTACTGTGGAATAGAAAGCAGTTCCATACATACTTCAAAACTTTATTCTGGACCCGAGCTGTTTACTAGTTTAATGTTGTTACTTAAAATTGCCATGAGATTTCAATGGACAGAACTTACACTTCATTCTTTGAAATATAGATGAAACTTTAGCTGGCATTGGTGACATTCATAACTGTATGCCAATGGGCAAGTACTGAATATGAATGTCACTTACTAGTCATACTCTACAAGTAAGATCCTAGATAAGAATAGATCCAAAACCTAGAAGTATTCCAAAATTGCTCTGGATCCAAGACATACTCACGGGAGTTTTGATCCAACAAACTAAAATCTGTACTCTAGATCTTGTAAACAAAGCTACCTTTCTATTGTGAATCAACTTTACCCATTTCAATCTGGCATGGATGGAGGTGCAAAAGCAAACCATTCATCTGTTACTAACGTCTTGTATAATAGTTCAAGGTGGCTGACCAAATACCAGCTAATGGAAAAAGGAATGTGATTTGTTGATAAACACTTCAGTTAACATGTACTAAGTGTGTGCCTGTGCATACCAGTTTGGTGGCCTCAGTGGTCAATTTGAGGGAGAAAAGGAAATAGCGGTAAAATTAGTCATTCTGATGCCTGTCTGTCTGATCTTTTGGCATACTGCAGAACATTAACTGCAGTGAAATTAGGCAGAGGATTCTGATTTTTCAATTAAATAATCTATTTTGCAATATGGTCTCCCCTATCTTATTATTCTTTGGCATGTAAAACACTTGGAGATTAGAATGTCAGATAAAAATATTCATTAGTCACCTAAAAATGGTTACAGCATCTGACAAGGAAGAAATCAACTCACAAAAATCCTTTCCAGAGCAGACTGTGAAAGGTTGCAGTTGGTGCCAAATGTGAGACTGGTCAGACCTATGTTTAGAAACCCATGATAAGTTCTAAATGCAGTTTGATGAAAACCTGATGCAAGTCTCTCCTTCCCCTGTCATCCACTGACATTAAACTGTGAAGTTGCCTGTGATGTCAGTTCTGAATTACTCCCTCTTGGTTGCTGACTCAAAGGCTGGATACTAATGGAGAACCAAGATTTTTAAGGTTCATCAGAGAAGGCATTATAAATCTGAAAAATATGCATAACTCTGGCTGGAATATGTTCACATGTTTTTTTCTGTGCTCTGTTAACTATTCTTTAACAATAATTTCGCAAGAGGTCTTTTTTCCAAAGGCTGATTTCCTTTTGGTTTTGTCTTCATGCTCTGTCCATAGAGAGGGAATATTGGCATATACAAAGGAATTCTTTGCCTGAGATTAAGGGAAATTTCATAAGGGAAAGATACTTGCCACTCTGCACAAATAAGAAAGCTTAAAAACAGTGTTAAAACAATTTTAGGGAACTTCAGAATATTTGAAATATTCAGAGGCATAACTCAACTGAAGTGATGAGATTTTGCTTTTGAATCGACTCAGATGAAAACCACAAAAGTCACTGCAAAATAACACTCTGGTCCTGAAGAGACACATGTTCTTAGCTTTAACTCAAAGGCTACTTGCTTGATTGAAGTTTTAGCACTTTGTAACCACACTGGGGTCCTGACCAGATCCAGGCTGGTGGTCCAGGCTTGACTTTGTCAGACAACTGAAGGAAGGGTGCTTTCATCTCAGTCTTCTTCCCAGAGTAATTCTCTTACTTAAGAACATGCTGCTGTTAAAACTGCTACTCTTCCTTGCTACCCGGGCTCCTTCCTGTCCTATTGTCTTCCCTTTTCCTGAAAAAAGAGACTTATCTGTCCCTAGCTTCTTCTGTCCTAGCTGTTTTTTCTAACTATTAAACAAAACAAATCTATCTGTACAGTAACTATTCCAATAAGCAGGTCAGCACTCAGCATTTGTAATTATCACAGGGCATCTCCAAATATGTTCATGTTCAACCCACGCTTTTCAGTTTTGGCATGCTTTCTTAGTGCTGGAAGCATTTCACAGATATTAACTGGTTTTACTTTCCAAGGAATCTTGTGCAGTTAAAACAGTACAGTTTCCATTCAAAATAAACTTTTATACTTTTTTCCCCTCCCTTTGTTATTAGAAGAGGTGGAAATCTGCAGAATTTTAAATACAGATGTGATGTCATTTTGAAGAAAAGGTACCTCTTTACAACTTCAGAGTGTCACACACAGTGTGATAGTGTGGTGATATAGGAGAAAATATACTGGAATAAAACTCAGAATGAGGAATTAGCTTTTGGAGGAGTGTGTAGTGATGAATAAGTGGGAGAGAGAGACAAGGAAAAATGCCAACTTGGAGATCAAATGCTTCTTGAAATATGAGAATGAAAACAAATCTAGACAATTATAACAGCATGAGAAAAGAGAGCAGTAAAAATATTCAAATGCTTGAAAAAATTGTAATCCAATTATGCACAAAAAGTGTAGAGAAGAGAAACAGATAGAACAGTTGTCAAACAGGCTTTAAAGAGTAACAGGAGCAGGAGATGAACAGAGTAAAGAAGGAGGAAGTTAAAAGCAACACACAAAATCAGTTTGGAGTTCAACTGTCTATCTGATATTTTTGGGAAAGCATCCATAAAGATAATGGAATATATAGTATCCAATAGGGTTCTTACCGTATTTCTTGGTGCTTACACTAGTATAGTACATCTGCCTGGCAGAGTGAAATGGTTTCCAAGAGAAGGAAATTGGATGATCCATTACTGATTTTCTGCGTGGTGAGAAAGAGAGGCCAAGCACGGAACCTTTCTGTCCTTTCTCTACAGACTGCGTGCAGGCAAGATGCAAACCTCCCTGGCTAATGTTGGTAGTAGGAAACAAAACTTGACAAGCTTTTTTGTAAATGCTAAATTATCCTTGTTTTTGCATTATGTGGCTAACCCAGACCGAAACCTCATTTTACATCTTGAACATTTCATAAACTAAATATGCAGTCATGACGGGAGTGAAATCAAGCTACAATCGTTTGAGGTTGACTCTGATTAAGGGCGAAGTGTTTCTCGACATTAGTCTGCGGTGAAGAAGCCTGCATTATTGGTATCACATATCCAGCAAAAATTTTAGTCCTTTGCATGGTAAGACACTGTTTTTGGCAAGAGTGTCCAACCCCTGGGACAGACTGCACAGGCTCCCTCATATTGTCTGTGAGAGCAGGAGTGGAGTGAGGGCTCCTGAGTCTTCCCATGTCCGAGCTCTTTGCCTCATGACTCAGCAGCTCCATTCCAGGTCCATGCCAGTGGGGGAATCAACATGCAGGTAGTGCTTATGACCAGAGAACTTGAGTCTGAGCCCTGCTCTGGTTTGACACCAGTAAGTATCAAACTTTGATCTCCACCCTGTCAGGTTACATCTATTGAACGAAGTCATATGCACTTTGTGAAGTCAAAGGAGGCAATACTGTGTCAAAGCTATTGTTGGAAGGGACAGTGGGACAAAGCTATCTGCTGGTGGAAATCCACCCAAATCAAAAATTGCATCAACTAGAAATTAAATTCAGGCTTTCAGTCTATTTCAGTCAGCTCCTGCAGAGCTGAACCTTGGAAGAAAGCAAGAGAGGAAAAGAACCCCAAAACAACAAGGTTCTCAACTTCTGGCAAAACTTACTCTGTCTTCAGGACTAAATGCAGAGCTTAATGAAGCCAACAGAAATCTCTCAGTAAACATCCATCACCTCTGGATCAGAAAATTACCCAAATGTTTATTTACAGACTCAAGAAAACTCAAAAATAATGATGGATAAACCTTGCCTCTTCCCCTTTCACTTCTGTCAGGACAGACTGGCTTTCGTACCTACTTTATTTGCTGCTTAAAAATAGTAATAATATTGTACATATTGGCCAGAGTTTAATGGTTATTTCCATCATAACTCCCATACAACACTCACAGAGGCTCAAGTTTTAATAACTATTCTTTCTGGTATGGCAGTGTAGTGGCTTTTCAATAAGACATACACAAGTACAGTATTCCATGAGAAGACTGACACATCATACAATCACTGTGTTTGAACCAGAAATACAATATCTTCTCTGAGATTTTTCAGGACTCTGTTGCTGGATCTTTGAACTATATTATGTCCAAACTTTGTGTAAACAAATTAATTCTGCTAGAATTTGGCCTGGCATTGTAAGTGTCGTGAGGGAGGGAAATGGGCTAGTATTATAGCACAATGATTTCCAGATATATTTTCCTCACAGCAGCATAATTTGGTGCAGTGGTGTGTGTGTGTGTGTGTGCCTGGAACTTTACTCTTCACAGCTATAAATGAAAGATACTGTTTAAATAAGTAATAATTTACATTGACTGTCTGAAATTCATGTTAACTTCAACATCATTGAGGAGATAAATCTTCCAATTAAAATGTTGTTGGTCATATTTCAGAAGATTCTAAATTGTATGCTTGCATTCAGGGTATTAGCAACTTTAGTCATCATTAGCACCAGAGAAGGAATTTTCTTTTTTCTTCTAATTTTACTGATTAGGCATAAGTATGAAAAGATTGCACTGAATCATACAATTGAAGGTTAGATATTTTAAGGATGACAAATATTTATAGTGTGTTAACAAGGAACAATACATAATTCCACCTAGATGATAATTTGTTCATAAACTGGGAGAGCACTTACAAAGATGCACACTACCAGAACAAGCCACAGGTTCTCCTGATGTTCAGAGATGGCTTCAGAAGAATGATGCTGCTGGATTCATGTTGCACTTTACTCCTGGTGAAGGCTCAAATGCAATGTTCTCATGGATCCTGAAGTGGAGCCGACTGAAGACCTGGAAAAATGTTTCCACACTCAAGTTCAGTTACAGATTTTAATATGATAGGCTAAAATTTCTAACTTTCCTGCCAAGAATGTATTTTAAAGCTGCAAAATATGCACTGAAAATCAATACCAGATTATGGGCAGCTGGACTATTTTCAATGAAGAACAATGTTTGAGCCATCGTTTACATCATAAACAAGCCATGGTGGAAAATGTGTATGGCCTTTCCATTTAGTCAGAAGGGAAATCTAAAATTTTCCTTTGCATTCAGTTTTTTAGCTTACAGCCAGATCATCTTGGGGGCTTCTGCACAGAAAGGGGGCTTTGGCACACGCATTTGCTTCTGCCCAAGCAAGAGAAAAGAAAGACAGAAAAAAAAAATGCAGCTGTGGTATCTTTTATGCAATTGTTTCAGGTTTCTAAGCCATTTCACTGCTGACTTTTTCACTGAAAAGCTAATTTAAAAGATACTGGATTGAGTTGATTTACTGGTTACCTCCAAGGCCGATCACAGACTGACCACCTCTTGTGCAGAGCACTGCTGACAACAGAAGAAAGAAAACAAAAGGTGCAATGCTGTGACATCTTACATTATAGGATAAGAAAAAGAGGAATACATTGTCTGCACAGCTTTACTGAAAACTACCAAAGCTGCTGTTTCAATTACCATCTGGGCTAGATTCGTGGTGTTTTGACTCACACTTTCTTACCCCTTGTTTCTTACTGGCAGTTTAAGATCCCACACTGGATTACCTTGTGGTTCTTGTGTCAATAAACTAAACTCTGTGTGTATTTGAAAATCCTTTCCTGTTGTTGTTGTGGCAGTTTTCTGCATGGCTAGTTTGAAACGTATTGTCACAAATGATATGGCAGAAATGTTTCCATTTTGGAGGTGCCAAGGCTAGTGCATTTTTGATAAAAACTAGTGAAGGAGTTTTCACTCACTGAAAGCCAGTACTTGCTTAACTTTCCCAATTGAAGTCAAAAGTTCACTTCAGTATTGAATGCCTGACTGGATCGGGGTCTAAGAGTCCTCTACTGAATTACACCTCTATGCCCTCCTGTTACAGGTGACATAAAGGAGGACTCATGAGTGCCCTGGGGAGATTGCAGCTGGCACTGGTAGCTGGCGTAAACAATCTTATGAGTAAAAAGTGATCTTTTCTTGCAGCAGTGGTTAAGGTAGAGGTAGATGAGGGATGCAATAGTACAGTACCGTACAGTGCAGTACAAGGGTGGTCATCTCTCCAGAAGTTCAACAGTGTCTGACACATGTTGAAATAGTCTCTTAAACTTTATAACACAGGACATGTGCCTTACAATTCAAAATTTTGTTTTATGTATTTGCCTTTTTCACAGTTTAGTGGGTTTTTTTATTCAGATTGCTAAACTTTCTATTTTCAGTGAGGGAGGAAAGTACTAGCTTTTAATCTCTTACTGTTAGTTGACAGAATTGTATGGTAATATCTTTTTTTAATTCTTTTGGTGTATGCAGGTAGTGGAACCACTAATTTAGGACTAACTCCACAATTTCTTCTGTAGTGTGTGGTTCTCTCTGGTGATGTTGTTCTTTAAAGGTTGGCTGGAGATTGTAGAATGGAGACTGAACCACTGAATGAGCAAAGCATTGGTGCAAATTAAGTTCAGGAGCAGAGAGACTGAAATGTTAAGATTTTCTTCAGAATTCAAGGGAAAGAGTTATGACTGGTCAGGGATCACTCTGTGACTCTATGGTCAATACTGCTATTATTTAATTAACAGTAAGCAAAATGGCTGAATACAACCATGAAGGAAAATTATCTGCATTGAGATCTGCATCCAGGCCATGTTGAGTGACTAGGGCTCCTGAAGTAGCTCATTCACTCCAGCCTACATTACTGATACTTTGAAGTAAGAGCAATCTAGGTCCCTCTGAAACCTTGAGTAACTTTCTCCATATCTCTTCATCATGTCTTAGGCATAGGTGAAAATGACAGTACAATAGTAGACTACACCGGTGCAGAGCTCTGTGGTCTCTGGTATTGACATGCTTTTATCAGCAATCTGATTCTGGTAAAGAGTTCCTGAAAGTCTCTGCATTATGTGAAGGAATTAAGTTGTGCAACAAAGAGGTGTGTGTTCTGTCTAAGTCTAAAAGCCAGAGGAGAAAGAACACATCTGAAAAGCTTCTCTGCATAGCATGTTTCCTCACATGCCTTCAAATCAACAGCTAGCATAAAAAAAATGCAGGCATACTGGTAACATACTGTCATGTCAGCTCCAGCACCTAGAGTTGTTTAGAGTTATTAAAAGTTTGTTTGGCTCACAACCTTTTACAGAATGAAAAACTAAAATTGGAAAAGTGCTACCTTTGTTAAGCATTTTAGCTGAAAATTGGCACATAATGAATAGCATCTTTACATATGAGTACTGTATAGAGCCAAGTTTACTAGAGCTGCATCATAACAGCCTCCCAGGGGTTACTGAGGTGGGAAGGGAGTTTCAGGGGCCTCTGATATGAGTTGTGAATAGTCTCTCTCTGGTCAAGCAAAGGGAGAGGCAATTCTCAAACAGAAACACAACTCCTGCTACCTTGGCAGCAACCGGAATGAATGCATCTGGAAATCTCACCAAGGGCTCCCTTTTCATTTATTTGTTTCACCTATTATTACTTCCTGAGCTCCCTAAAACTTTGGTTCTTTGTATCCTCCAGAGCTCCTGTCATCATTCTGTTTGATACAGCTGCAAAATGAGAGGAATCAAAGGGAAGATTTTATCTGTGGACGCAGTTCATTGTGCAATTCACAGGTAAACATGTTCCTTGAAAATTTGCAGAAGCTGTTATATAAAGTAAGTTAAGTAAGCAAAATAATATTTTAGAAGTGATTTTTGCAGCTTAGGGACAGCTGCTTACAATCCTGAGCTGGAAAAACAATTCCAAAGAGAAGGAGGAATATGTGATGAAAACACAAACCAGAAAAAATTCCATGATAAATATATATGTACACATATTGATCAAGAGAGGGGTTTTTTGCCTCATATCCATTGCCTATATCCACTTTGTTGAATAATTTCCTTAATTTGGTTCATAAACATTGTAAAACTGCCTACTAACCTGCTTATGACTGCCATTTTAATGTAGTTCTTTACTCACATGTGTGTAAATTCACACATAAGTGCATACACATAATTTTTAAGTGTCAATGTTAGAAATACATGCATCAGGATGATGTCTAGCTGGCAGGTTTTGTCACTCAAGAAATGTAAAATTTTTCTTTTCATGAAAAACATCAATAAATGTACAGATGTTGAAAGTAACACTTAAAATAGATGGCAGAGGCTTTTTATTCTTCAAAATCAGTTTTAAAAAAAGTCTCAAAATGCCTTGACAAAATGCAGCTGCTCTTTGAAATTTATAGCACTATATTGAAGTATTTGAATTTGAGTCTGGGTGGCATCACAAACATTTGCTTCCCATTGATTTCAAGCTTTAAATGCAAAATCCTTTGAAACACCATCCCATACCAAGGGCCTAAAAGAATGGTTTGAAAGATTCTAATGTCAAGCAAGAATCAAAACAAATTTCAGGAAGCAAATAATGGAAAGTAGAAACAAAAAGCATTACCATTGAAAGTCAGTTTAGCTATAGCCATATTTATCTGTGCATTTGCAAAGCTGGAGTTTATAGTGAGTATGCTAATCCTGTGTAGGGCTTGATTTCTCAGTAAACTGTCTGATAGTCTATTGGTGGAGTACCAATAGACTGGACAATGGACTGCTGTCATTACTATTGTGTTCCCCACTGCCCACCAGAGTGGAGCAATCACCCTCAGCACACCAGATATTACTGCCCTGCTGATGTTCACATGGTGAATTTGTCATTCTCCAGATCTCCAAGGAAGGTGCAACACTGACTGCAAATAACACCTGAAGCCTAGCAACACGTTGCTTCCATTCTTCAATGCAACACCCTCCCTGATTATTTTCTTTTCTTCAAAGAAAATTAGCTTCCAGTTAGTTTGTAATTTGGACATTTTTTGGGCCATGCCAAGGTAAAGGAAGCTTGCCAGAAAAATTTGTGATTCATCTCTCTCTGCATCAGCAGCATATGAACCTGCTTTTTGTTTGACTGGGAGCTCTCTGGATTAAGCAGATGTGGTTTAGCAGTGCCTTGTACTAACAGCTCAGAGCCAGTAAGTGACTCCATCTTCTAACTTTGTTTCATCTTACTAAAGAGATGATTATTATCACGCAACTGGTCTCCTGGGAATATCACTTCTTCTGTTCAGTTTCCAAGAGTGTGCGATAGAAGATGAGGGCAAGAGTGAACAGCTAAGAAGAGGATAAAGAGTACCTGGCACTAAGAGGTGAAGGTGCTGCTATTCTAAAGAGAAAAGCACAAAAGTTCTGCTGGCAACAGTAACCAGTGTGTTTATGAAATGTCTTTTTCTACTGTTATTGAACTAGCTAGTCATCTGAACAAAACTTGCTGCAAGTTCTCCATTCATATCTTACAAAAGTAAAATGGTAAAGAGTAACTCAACGAAACTGAGGAGTTCCTGTACCCTGAGTTCTCTAACTTCCTATTCATGTATTTAGTATTAAACTTGCAGTACTGCATTTCTGTATCAAATTGCTATAAAATCTCATCTGAACAGCAACCTAGTACATGTTTTATAATGTTACTCAGTAACTAGCAATTGCTATATCAAAACTTGAAATTTCTGAATGATTCAGAAAATAATTCAGCTTTGAGTAATAACTAATTCAAATCCTCTTTTGGGCTTGGTGAAACGCAGCTGTGGCTAATAATAAGATTAGTAAAAAGTTTGTGAGCTCAGAGCTGGTGCTGATTGTCCCCAGCCCCACGAACACAGCCATGGCTCTGAGCAGGAGGAGCCTACTTAGTTCCTGCAGCTGAAGCTGTTTTCCCACTGGCAGGCTGTTGAATATTGAAATGCTGCTATTATATTGGAAGCTGCCTTTTTGTACTGGTTTTATCTGACTTTTTGGACTACAGAACTGACTAGTCATTAGCTATCTGCTGCAGCTCTGCCCTGCTGTACTTGCCAGGGATAGCCATCAGTGAGAATTCTGCCCTCTGAAGAGCAGAGCTGTGTAGGCTGGCACTTGCTTTGGCATGCCCCTGAAAATGAGGAGCAGACTTGATTCTTGCTGTGCAAACATGTTAGTGACAGCATAAAACCTAAGTAAAATATTTATCTGCTGGGTTCAGTGTATGCTTGTCAGCGTGAATTAAAAAAAGTAAAAGGACTTGTAGAAACATATCTGAAAGGAGGAGACATTTTGCCTACTCCTCATTCACCTGGAGTATGCTGTCCTTTCATATCTGTCACCAGTTTAAAATAGATTTCCTCTCATATTTGTCACCAGACTTTGGGACAAATTGCATCCCTTCTCTTTTGTCATTGGGAGGAGACCATAAATAATGATGCTTACCAGAATGACTATATCTGAATATTTTATTTCTTTGAATGATGCAGCAAACACAGCAAGTGCCTGTGCTGGGCTGTTCGGCAGTCTGGATCTTAGATAATGAAACTTTGACTTCGGGAAGTCAGACATGGTAGATCTGAAGAAATAGTTGCAAATAAAATACTCAACACTTCAAGGGTTTCATTACGCAGAACAGGACAGTTCACACTCCACTCACTTCTCAGCTCAACTGTAGAGAGTTTTTGAAGCATTTACATATCATCCAAATATGAATAGAAATTCACAGAACTACAGGACAGGAAAAGACTGGGAGATTCTAAACCAGCTGTGGATGTACTGAGGCATCCATCTTCAGGACACAGGGCAGCAAGTCAGAGGGCAGCAAGTCAAAATAGAGAGACGGTGCACAAAGGCACCTTTAGATCAACAGGTGTAGTTTCTTTTCTTGGAGGAGTTAATTTGATCTGCTTTTGGTGGCATTGTCCTGAAGGTGTTTTCATCTATTGATTCCCTTATAGGTAATTTTTTCATAGTTATGTAAGAAGATTACTGAAAGCACAATTTTAGAACACTGTTTTTCTTCCAAGTAATTTGAGTATTTGAATGTTTTTGAGCTTTTAACAGAACAAAGAAAACAGAAAAATTCTACTAATTACATTAAATTTTTATTATCATTATCAGCACTGTAATAGGTCAATCGAAAAATGCTAAAGCACAATCATTTTATTCTAGTTGTATCTTAACTCTCTTTCAATTCACTTAGCATTTCGTAGACTGAATTGCCTCTTGCTACTGACCTGAACTCTTCTCCCTCTTGCTCTCCAGACGTCTGGCTGTGTTCCTCACGCTGTCCTTATTCCAGCAGCTCCTGCAGCAAAGGCTGTCCGCAGTGCCAGAGCTGCCGTCGGCACCGAGCGCTGTGATAATGTGATGAGCACCGGGCAAAGCGCTTTGCCAGGCACCTTGTGAGGATGCCACACACTGGGCAGCCTGCACTGGCAGTGTGAGGGGTTTGGGATGGTCCTGACCTGACGTGAGCAAGCACTTGTTTGGCATTTATCTGTCTGAGACTCTCATTTCACCCCTTTTAATTCCAGTGTAAACCACTTGTGTGTGGAGCTCCCAGCACAGGCTCCTGCCTTGCACCAAACCTGGCTACTGAGCCATGTCCAAAGCTAACACTGCTTCTGGGGAGGGTTGCTTTTTATTTTGGATCTGTTCATTGCTCAAAGACCTATGCACACACTGTACTTCCTTGGCAGAGAGGGTGATGAAGAAGCAGACTAATGAGTCCAAGGGCTGCCCAACGTGCCTCTGCAGCAGCTTATGAATTTTGTCTTTGATACTCACTTGCCACTGTTTTAATCCACTGAGCTATACAGGGAGCAATATGGGGAACGATATGCTGCAGTAGAGAGACTTCAAAGGTATCACAGAGCTGGCATCCAATCCTTCCCTGGCTGGGCTACTGGGCTACTCTGAGCACATAGGCTTTGGATAAAAATCTAAAAGTAAAAATAAAGCCTGGAAACTCTAAAAGTATCTTTCTATTAGCACTATAGTCATTCTCTTTCATGGTCAGAAATCAGTTTTACAGGTACTTCTACTGTGTTCAAACAGCCTTTGATTCTTACTTTAAAAAGGGAAGAGTGAATTAGGGGGAAAAAGAGCTGAAGCAGCCATAGTTAAGCAATTGTAGCTTCTTCAGGATTGTCTCTTTTTTCTGTGGCTGTCACACACGATTATGTTTGTAAGTAAAATTAGGTCAATATTTGCTACACTGTTTTTGGAGTGAGATGTCTGGTAACTGTCTACTAGAAATACACATTTAAATTAAAAAAAAATTAAATATAAAGAAATCAGCAAAAGTATTATAGTTATAGCACAAGTTTGACAGGCCAAAATACTTACAGCTTTTAAGTATGAGTATCAATTTTGAGTACTCCCTTGAAATGACATAGAATAGATTAGCAGTGCTGCTCGCTAACCCAAACTCCCTTTGTCAGTAACTTTAATAGTCATGTTGTCTGTTAATTTAGTTCCAAAATTAATGTGGCATCTTTAAAACTCAGGTTCCTATTTAGCAATTTAAAGTGTTACTAATACTCCTATAGAGTGTTGGGAAAATGAAGTCATGAACATTGTGATGTCTTGACACCTTCACATCTATAGAAAAATGAGAGGAAAAAAAATCTCAACTCTGCTCAGATCCTGTCCTGCTGGCTCCTGAGGTCCAGATAAACCTATAATAGACCAGTCCAAACCAATAATAAACGGTAACAAAAGTTACATTTCTTTCTTTCAAAATGAAAAAAAAAATAATCAGAACTTGGAGTTTTCAATGGATTTGAGAAGAGAGAGCGATCTTTGAAAACCATGCGGTTTTGCATCCATCAGTATGGCAAGTGGAAGATAAATGCAACCACTTCTCTTGGAATTCACTCACGGATGGAAGCTCTTATGTTGTTTGTTTTTTCCTACAGAAAAGTCAGAGACATGAAAGCATACAACAGTATGAAATTAAGTCATGGAAATTCACAGCAAATACCTTTCCCAAAATAACATTTCTGCAGTAAATGGGGGTTTGTTTGTATTGAAAACTTACAAAGACTCCACAGCTTCCTTATCAGTAAATGTTCCCATTTCCAACCAATAAATATGAAAGAAAAAGAGAGAATTGGAGAGAAAATGAAGTCGTAGAATCAGGAAAAAATACTAAAATCTAATTCTCCTTTTTTCCACTCTACTTTGAGCCAGATTAGCTCAATTTACCTGCCTGGAATTGTGTATACTTTAGAGGAGGTAAAAAGCATTGCCTCCTTGCTTTGAATAGGCTGTGCAATGACCATTTTACAATTTAGGCTCCTTGTCTTAACAAATTCGATTTGGTATTTCCTTTCTATCCATTATGATGTTGTATATTAGGGAGTAATGAGAAAGGCACAGACCTCACAGTCTGGCTTTCTGTTTTGATTTGAGTTCATTCAAAAAGGCTTTGTTTTCTCTCCATGGCTTTTCCTGCCTCCTTGGCTGGCTCTCGAAGCAGAGACCATGCCTCATTTAGCAGCGACCCTGATCTGCAGTTGTCAGAATGGGCACACTGTGCCTGGTGTCTGATGCATCCTATTTTGTTGTTTTTACTGTTGTCTAAATATTATGACAGCAGAAATCTTCCTAGAATTGTGGATGCCTACAGCCAAGCTTTAAGTTTTCAGCAGGTAGTAATATGGAACATGCTTTTGGCTTATCCTGGCTTCATGGCCAAACATCACAAGGCCATTGGCTGATGATCAGAGAGGCTGCTCGGCTGCAGATAGCTGGTTAGTAGCCAGAGGGGGGCTGGTTGTACACAGTACTGCCAGTTCTTGTAGAATAGTCCATGGTCACTGAACCATACCTGGAACCTGGGACTGGTACCTGGAAAATATAACATGACAGTGGCTATGAGGAGCATAAAGACTAGATGGGAAGAAGGAGGTGGGGTCAATAAACATCTTTCAGGATCAGACTGATAGCTTTACAGGCTGATTTCTCAATAAAATATCTGGATATCTATTTCTTACTAAAGATGGATATTAGTTTTGATACCAGTCCTAAAGTTATGCTGCAGATTTCAGGCAGCCTTTCTTTAAGACTCTGTCTCCTTCACAGCCCAGGGCTGTAGCACAGTGGGGAGGGGACAGACTTTCCCTTGCAGTTAAGAACATGCAAGTGCCATTGAAATTGGTGGCAGTTGCTCATGCTCAGTAGCAGACAGCAATGAGCTGGAACCATGAGTAGGAATATCCTCAGTTGTCCACACAAAGAATCTGTGGCAAGGTTTCCCAAAGGCTGTTGTTTCACAAACTCAGCATTTGTACCTCCTGTTATTCACAATAGCCACCATAAGACACTGGCATAGCTGGTCTAAAAGTCACACTACAACTGGCAATTGCACAGAGAACTTGCCTTTCCCTTTACTAGTAAATGACATACTGGCTGCTGTGCTCAAAATCCCGACAGTTACTGCTTATCCTGAGGAAAGCTCTACCACTGATGGTGGATACAGTAACTCCTACAGCTTAGCCTACCTTCACTATGCTGGCCTGTCTTCCAGGCTGAAGATGGTAACATAACCCTCCACTGGGTTAATGCCTCCCATTCATTGGGTATTCAGGGTATTCAGTTTCAGCTTTTTTTCTGCTTCCAGAACTGATAAATGACTCCACTCCTCACATATAATCCAAAATATTCCTGGAAGCTCTCTCCCCCCAACTGAGTCTCATGGTAACTTTTCAACCTCCAGTCCCTGCCTGACTGGGCTTCATAGAGAGTGTTATAAAAGAATCAAGATCTTACTCTGCCTCAAAAGCAAACCAATCTACCTCTGAAAATCGTTTGTGGCTAGAACAAACGTTGAAGAGTAGAAGAAGATAAGGAAATCCTGGCTTTCTTTCATGCAGCAGACTTCTTAATTGCTTACCAAAAACTGACTACAGAACCAACATTTCCTTTTACTTGTATTCACTACAGGCTGAGGTTTCTGATTTATAAGCAGCACTTGAGGCTTTCATGGTGTACAGTGCAATAGCTATTATGTATTTTTAGAAAAGGAAGAAATCCTGAATACAGAAATGGGTGATGGTGAGGTTGTCCATCAAGGTCTGTATGAGATCAGTTGGAAGAAAAGAACCTCTGTTACTGTCTGAGGAGCAAAGCCTTATCTACAATTTGAAGGGCTGCTAATTCCTCTTTGAAGAGCCTCAAAGGTGGGTGGGTTGCTAAAATTTGCAGAATCAGTTGCATGTTGTGCTATCTGCTCTGCAATCACTGGTGTTTCTGAAGAACTGGCCTTTCTACTGGGTTTTGTACAGTTTGTCGTGGTTTGTACTTCATTCCCCTTAAGAATGGAAAAAAGTAATAGGAAGAGAAAAAGAAAAAAACCCCATGTATTTAGATTAAATTTAGCGGACAGCAAGAAACTAAAAAACCTATTTACATAAATACATATGTGTAAATATATGTATATATAACATCTATATGTTATATATACATATATACACTTATATATAACAGTCAAAGAGTCAAACCCCACATTGACTTACCTTCAAATAACCTGAATTATTTTTTGTAGATTATGCAAAACGACATGCTCCTCTTATTTTTTTCTCCCCTAAGGCAGTTCAGAAAAGGCTTCTGTTGTGTAGCCCATAGTCACTGCTAGGAAATGCTTTTCAGAGAAACTGTTTTCTTGAGAATCTATAAGATTGAGAGGACATAAAAGCATGAATGGAGAGGAGATACTGGAATAAAGCAAAAGCTGCTTGGTGCAAAGTTTTTTACGCCTGAACTCTTTATGATTTCTTTCTCTTACAGGTAGCTCCAAAAGTGTAAAAAAGATCACACAGTTAAATAAATGAGCAGCTGTAGTATATGTTGCAAGCCATAAAACACCATCTAGTCTTTGTAATATTACAGATAGAATCAATGGGTTGAAAACGTCTATTTCAAATCTAAAGGTATTTTTGCACCCAGAGAGATGAGCAGGTGCTATCAGAACAGGCTAGTTCTTTTCAAATACCCTGCCTCTATCTTTTGATGGAGAGAAAGGACAGACTAAGAGCTGAATAGAAACTGAACTGACATGAGCTAGGGTTTTTACAATACATGTAAACTACACTCAGAGGAAGCTGAGACCCTTGTTTAGCAGTGAGATGAATAGAGTGCAGATGGCTGTCTATCAATTCTAGTTAAAATCTGTAATTATTTTTCCTGGTTTATACGTCATACTAGAAGCCATTCAACAGGCATAGAATCTTGGGCATATTTAAGAAAACAAGCAAGGAAGTGCTATGAGAATTTCAACTTGAAATACCTAACCTTTGTAACCTTAATGTGGTGTATTAATTTTATTTTTAAGGTTTAAGGAGAAATATTTTGAATTTCTGTACTGCAGACAGATCTCTATTTATGTTTAAATTGGGCTCGATATGATTACAAAATCAAATTGCTTGGTCAGCCAGAATATCTAGTTAACATGGTAGTGACTGAAAGACAGAAAATACACATTTAATCACTGATACAGATTGTTAGGGATGTTTTATGTACTGTAATTTCTTTGTAGGTAAAACAACTTATCTCAAAATGTATGTAAGGAGCAGGATTTGAAATTTAAGTCTCAGAGATTTTCAAAAGCATAAAAATGTGGCAACCCCACAACCATCTCTTGGAAGAAATGGGAACTTGGAGGGATAGAAGCAAACCTTGCAGAATGTGCCTTAGACAGCAGTATGGCAGCAAGTGAGGGCACAGATGGCAAGAAAAGCACCTTTCCATTTTGGTGTTCATCTGAGAGAGAGTATAACTAGAATATGAGGCATGCAAACTTTGGGATAGCAACAAGACTTTTCAAAGATTTTTAAATAAATGGTGAGGAGGTATTTATTTCACAGCAGAAATGGAGGGAGCCCTTCCCACTATTGCTGGCTAGTCAGAGTGTTCACCTCGGTGCTGACAGCAGCAGATCAGGGAGGTGAACATAAGGCAATTGCTCCAATCAGTGTTGTCTCCCCAGTCTGTATGAATTACTATTAATAAAACATGAAATGCCTTCAAGAATAGTATAGCCAAGAGCCTTGTGTCAAGTTGAAGCTTGTTTATTCTCATAAAAAGAGCTGATTTAGAAGAAATGGCATTTTCTAGTAAGAACCCACTATTGGAGAGCTCTGAGCTTTCAGACACAACACAGTCTGTGAAAATGGAACAAGAAGTGATCTTAACAGAAATACCAAAATCAAAATGTCACTTTCCAAAACCAGCCTCCATGGGTATAATTCTACTGATAACAGCACATTTCAGATTAGATCTGTAGAACTGAACAGTTGCTTTCTGTAAAAGAATAGACAGAAGAAAAACCTTTTGTTTCCCTCAGCTCTTATATTGATGTTTTTCTTTGAATTCATCACTTCAACTTTGTCCCTTGGTTTCTTTGTTTCTTATTTTAATCTTTTCTGTCTACAATTTCTATCTACAGAATGATCTCTTTTTTTTTAATGAGAACTTTGTTACTCCATTTATGCAGTGCTTAACTCAGTAACCCAGATTTCATCACTAGCAACAAATAAGAAATAGATATATATGTCTTGGCAATGCTCTATCTGGGCAGACACTGTAAGGATGGAACTTGACTGTGCACATTTGCTGCTTCTTGCCTTTAACTAGTAGTTTGCCATTAGTTCTATTCTCTGCCAATGCTCTACCTCCTCCCCCATCTTCTAAGACTTCTTACTTATCATCACAGTAAATACTGCTGACTTTGTCATTAAAATCTGAAGGAGACGTGAAGACACTGATTTTATCTTTGTTAGGAAAAACAACAGGGAGCACCAAGTCACAAGAAAAAAGGACCCATCAAGGACTGAACCGACACAGTTGGTCTGAGCTCTATCATGCTCGCAGATCAAAAGGAGATGCCTGTTGGCATAAGAACAGGACCAGATGCTTGGATCAAGAGAGAAGGGGCACCATGGGCTGAAACACTCTATTGGAGACAGGTTATAGTAGCTGTTCAGAAAAAAGCTAAGATTTCAACCTCTGCTTGGTATGAATCAGACAAAAATGCTTTCGAAAGAGATCTGGAATCCAACAACTTGCTTTGATTCTTGCTTTTTTTTTGTCCTGTGGATACTTCTTAGCTGTCAAGTGTAATTTAATTTCCCCCTAGGAGGCACATTCTATTTTATCAAAACCAGCTAACCTTTGCTGTAATTTTTGCACAGTGCAAAAAATCATACAATGATGTCAGCTGAACTATTTTTGCAGAGTTGAGGAAGCTATACAGAAGTAAATCAGCACATTTCTTTTTTATTATACAACTTTCTGCTAGTTTTACTAATGAATTTCAGCCTCAGAAGTGCCAAAATCCTGAACCATACAATTCATGTGGTCCGTAGTAATAGACTAACTTTAGAGACCTTCTTTTTTTTTTTTTTTTTCAGAAAACTTGTTTCCAGATCTATGATTTACATAGTTTCCTTATATCAGTGTCTATAAAATCATTAGATTTGTATCTCACATTGCACTTCAAAGAAGAAACATAATGTAAGGATGACTATCTTCCACTTGTCTCTGAAAATGTGAAGAGATTGTGAAGACAGTATAAGACACTTCACAGACAATTATAAAATGTGTTTAGCAAGTTTAGACTTGCACGCTCTGTGCTGTAAAACTTGGTAATGTGCTAAAAATGTGTGGGAGTGTGTCTTTTTTGTCAGTCTCTGTATATGTTTGTGGGGTGTTAGTGGTGGGATGGGGTCAGAAGTGGAACAGCTTCCTCCCACCTAGTTTTCTTTACAGTTCTCCAGGGATACAGAGCTGCTGAGAGGGATAAAGCGTATGGAACAAGTGAGTTATTCATTACAGGTCTGGCGGAGAACAGCTGGAGATTTGCAGACTTTGGCCATGGAGTTGCAAGCAACACCCAGATACTAACTTGAGCAGTGCACTTCACTTACTCTTCAACAAGAAATTATTTATGTCAAAGTATTCAAGACATGAATAAAACCACTTTTTTCTACATGTTGTCAAGTTGTGCCTGATCCTAATGGCACAACAATACAAAAGTAGTATCTCCATTCCCTCATATCCATATGGAGAAATGAGTCACTCTACTGGGTCTTAATGCTTACCTAGCACTGAAAGCTGTGAGGATTGTGACACCAGTTCTGTGAGTAGGTCAGGCTGATAGCCATCTCCTTCTTCTCTCCTCACAGGCCATCATGGCAACATCTGAGCTCTAAATACACTCCCCAGGGGACTAAACAGATCTTGTTCTTCCCCTTTTCACTTTATCAGTTGAAGAGAGAAACCAGAACTAAGCTATCAGTTCCAGTTCTCTGCAGAACACAATGTATTGAGAGTGGAAAATCTGTTTTGTGAAAGACCACTGGATTTCAACATTTCTTTTTGTTTCCAGTTGGGAACAGATGCTTCAAAATTTGAAATTCCTCATGTGGTGGAGGCAAGGGAAGCCAAAATATAAAAAATAGTTTCCATTACAAGATGGGCAATTACCTCTACCTCCTACTTAGGCAAAAAGGTGTTTAATTTCATTCTGTAACTGTAGAGCATTCATTTTTATATTTTTCAGAACCCATTTCTGTTTTAGTGAAAGAAATTATGGTTGGAGGGGTCATGATTACAGGAAGCTGTTCTCTTCTCATGCCAAATGGCTCCATCAAAGGTTTCTCAATGAGTTCTGGTTATATCACTTGGTAGTTTTGTTTTAGCCCTAGGCAAGAGGGAATAAACTGTGGCTCAGCCTAACACAACAATGAAAGTGTGCAAAATCCCCGTTAAGCTCCTTCAGAGTCATTACAGCAGTAACAGAAAAGAGAGTATACCCTCTGGTCTTCACTCAAATGAATGAAAAGGCCTCCCTGTTTGGGGAAGAAAGAGACAGACACCTACCTGGTTCTGTTCTCTCTTTGAAGTGCCATAATTAGAACTGATCTGCTACAAGAAAATAAGTGTTCTGAATCTAGTTAAAAATCACATTAGCTTTTTCTTTGGAAACCAGAAAAGCGTTTTATGACATCATATTGAAAACACTTCTTGGGTTTTCTCTGGGTGTAACACCAACTATTACTCAAAGGTTCTCTCCAGTTCAGGTCAAGGCTTTTTGCTATTTTTATCGTTAATATCTAGAGCAACAATAAAAGCATTGAAAATGCTTATTCTCAGGATGAACTGAACTTCTCCTAGAGGATTTAATTGGTGATAACTTATGCTGCAAACACATGCTTGAAACAGTGTTTATAAATATCCCACTTAGTGGAAAAAAAAGTTATGAGTGGTGATAGAAATCTGTCTGGCAAAAAAACCCCAACTATGCTATCTGCCAGCAAGTACAGATTCCCTGTACAACTGCAATGTGCATCCAGCTCTGTTAAAAATCCATATATTAAAGACAATTAAAATATTATAAATCACCACTCAAAATGGTTTGCTCCAGAGCTAGCTCTGACTCAACTGCTACTGAAGCTTCTTTAAACTTACTTCTTACAGACACTGATTTTCTCTGCTAATAAAAGGACACAGCCAATGCCTGGGGAGGAAAAAATACTATCAAAAGAACACTTGCAGCTGATGCATAAGTAGTCTAACAAGACTTTAGTGGAGAAATCTTAACCTTCCCACACATTCACAAGTCTGTTTACTTTAGTAGGGCTACACAGTGCAGAGCTGTGATTTCCCCCGAGGAGTATGCCTCCACGGTAATTTCATTTTATTCTGGTTTATTTACTTCTCTTTTTCTCACATATGCATGTGAATATATATACATATGTACAGATATTTCCCAGTGAAAGGGAAGCTAGCACTAACTGAAACATATCTGCAATGTCTGTCAGCGGCTGTAATAAGAGTTAGCTTAAACTGAATACCAAAAGGGGATGAAAAATTCTCTCATGGCAAGCAGCACTTTTGCAGGACATTTGATAAGCAATATTATGCAGTATAAACTACAGTCAAACAGAAACGATTGGTTTGATGACATATACCACACGTGGATCATAGGCAACTTGACAGTGTTTTTGCCTTTAGCCATAGCCGTGTCAGCTTTAATGTGACATTTAGCATATTTAACCATGAACATATGACACATCTTTAGAAATCCTTATTGTCTAAATAGGTTACTTTTATATACATAATTGTCAAGAACAGTAAATAAAATTCAGTGTGAAGTGACATTTAGTAAGACCTTATCAGTTTTGTCCTCTGGCATTAGTCTAGCCCATGCTACATAACATGAAGCATATCCTGGATTGTTTTTCTTAATGTCCTGCACGTTAACATTATCTTTAATATTCAGTGCTAATTGTAACAAGGAATCTGAACTTTTCCTGAAATTGATCTGTCTTTTTCCCTTGTATTTTGCAGTCCTTTGGACAGAACATTATTGTGTAAAGTCCCTGTGACTGCTGTAACTTCAGACCAAGAGCAGGGGGTCATGACTTGGAAAGAATCAGTAATTGTGTATGTAGTGTGTAGTAGTATCTGCACAACATATCTGGTGATGCCAGAATCTCTAACTCTCGAGTCAACAGTTTTGCGTAACGTATCTTTTAAGTTAATTAATTCATTACATTTAGATACTTAACTGGGTTCTCTGAAGACAACACAAAATTCTAGTTTTTCAGTATGTAGTGACATTGGTTCTAAACACAGAGCAAAACATGAATCTTCCAAGGTATCAAACTTCAAATTACATCAATAAAAGATGTAATTGCTGGGAATTGTGTTTTAGGATTCTGGTATTCCCATTTATTATCAGTCTTTGTTGTTTGTTCAGGATATACTACTTCATAGAAGATCACACTTTCAAAATAATTATCTTCTAAAAAATAGTATTAGAGCATCAAATTCAGACTCTGAATTTAAATCTGGATTCTGATCAAAAGTTAAAAGAAACCTGCTTTTACCTTCAGTGCTTATCTTGGTGGGATTCTGGTATCAATTATCAGCTTTGACATATCTAATGCTGATGGTTGATTTCTCCTCAGCACAGTTCTGTGACTAAAACTCCTGATATTTTATAAAAACTTAATTATGCCAGTTCCGTTTGTATATATAGCCCTCATAAGAAAACATTTCCTGTCCTTAAATCTGTAATGTTATAGACAATAGAAATGAGGAATTATTGTCCACTCACTCACACACACATAATATATTTATATGTGTATATATATGTATATACGTATATCTATATCTATATCTATATATACAAACACACATACCTTACTGCAGAAACTAGTAATTATTTCCAACCACATGAGCCAAAATTCAGCTCAGTTAATATTTAAAACTAAGAAAGATCATGAAATTGAATGGGAGATACACTTTGCGTTTGGTTTCTAACTGAAATTTTGAGCACTGATTTGCAGCATTTAGAAACCCTTTAGGACTGGGCCATTCGACACATGTCAGCTCTGTGACTAGTATTTTACAACTTAATTATTGTTTTTAAGAAGACCAATTGTTTTGGCAACAGTCATGAGCACTGAAAATACAAATACCTATTTCAACAGTGTACTGTATTGGGGATCTTGTGAAGGTAGAAGAACAAGCCCTCCTCAGTTTCTCAGTTACCTGAGCTGTATCTTTATTAGAAAGACGTGGTTAAGCCAGCAGAGGATGTGGTGATAGAGATTCAGAGATCTACCTCTTCTTAATCAAAATTATACTTGGTTATATAGGTTGATTTTTGTGTAAACTGAGGAGGTACATAAGGGGGAAATGTAAGTGGATACTTCTATATAGGGAAGTTATTTAATTAACATCTTGGACAGAGCTGTTATTGCAATGTACACCTTTTACTCTAATGCAGACACCCCAAAACCACAAATGGATAGCAAGAACAAAATATGTCTTGTTATCCTTAGACCTATGGTGTTGTCTACAAAAAAAATGAAGTGCTATTACACAGACTTTATTATTATGGAGTCTAAAATTCTTGCCTGCACCTATGTGATAGAATAGCAGGATAACGTGCATTGCAGTAACAGTAACAGTTGATAAAAGTTTTAACATACTGATATTGTCAAGATTGTCTCTGTGTCATGCTGTGTGTGGCTTGGAGCTTCTTCGTCTTGCTATAAGTCTACTGGTTGAAATACCTTAAACACACATGATTTCATATAGAATTATTTATTCTGATATCCTGCCAAAACTTCATTTGCTGTTACAGAAACCTATTTTTTCATTTAGTCACAGGAAATTTTGTTACATTTCTTCCCCCATGTGAATGAAAAGATTTTATCAATGACCAGATGATGACCCCTTTGCTCACAGACTTTGGTTTGCTCTTTCCTCCCTTTTAGAATGGCAGTGCCTCTGGAGTCCACCTTAACAAAGAAGGCAGCAAAAGTGGTAACTATTAGTTATTTGCATTTTTAAATTAATGTCTGCATTCTGCTTTCTCATCAAGCTTGTTTATATACATGAAGGGGATTAGGAATTTGTTGGATGGGCACATCCAGAGGGCAGTGGTCAATGGCTCAGAATCCAAATGGACATCAGCGATGGGTGTTGTCCCTCAGGGGTCTGTACTGGGAGATGTGTTATTTAATATCTTCATTAATGACATAAACAGAGGAGTCAAGTGCATTCTCAGCAAATTTGCTGATGACACCAAGCTAAGTGGTGCTGTTGACACACCTGAGGGAGGGGATATCATCCGGAGGAACATAGACAGGCTCGAGAAGTGGGCGCATGGGCATCTCATGGGGTTCAACCAGACAAAGTACAAAATATCGCATCTGAGTCAGGGCAACCCCAGTATCAGTAGAGGCTGGGGGATGAACAGATTGAGAGCAACCCTGACGAGAAGGGCATTGTGGTGCTGGTGGATGAGAGGCTGAACATGAGCGAGCAATGTGTACCTGCAGCCCCAAAAGCCAATTGTATCCTGGGCTATATCCAAAGTGGTGTGGCCAGCAGATTGAGGGAGGTGGTCCTTCCCCTCTACTCTTGCCTGGTGAAATTGCACCCAGAGTGCTGTATCCAACTCTGGGGTCCCCAACACAGGAAGGACATTGACATGGTGGAGCAAGTCCAGAGGAGGGCCACCAGTTGGTCAGAGGGACGGAGCACCTCTCCTATTAGTAAAGGCTGAGAGAACTGGGATTGTTCAGTCTGGAAAAGAGAAGTCTTTGGAGTGACTTAATTGCAGCCTTCCAGTACCTAAACAGAACTTATAAAAAAGATGGAGTAAGACTATTTACAAGAGCATGTAGTGACAGCACAAGAGGTGTTGGGTTCAAATTGAAAGAGGGTAAGTTTAGTTTAGATATCAGGAAAAAATTCTTTACTCTGAGTGTGGTGAGGCACTGGAACAGGTAGCCCAGGGAAGTTTGCTGATGCCCCATCCCTGGAGGTGTTCAAGGTCAGGTTGAACGGGGCTTTGAGCAACCTGATCTAGTTGAAGGTGTCCTTGCCCATGGTGGAGGTCTTGGAACTAGATGATCTTCAAGGTCCCCTTCCAACCCAAACTATTCTATGATTCTATGATATAGACCTTTGGAATAAACTCTGTAACCTGCACCTTTCTAAAATGCAAAAAATTCTAGCCTGACCAGTAGTTCTGAGCTTTTTGAAGGAGCTAAGCTAAAACATGGCAATGGGGCTATGGAGGAGGCAAGTTGATGACCATGATAGCATACTCTGACCTGGGGAAAAGTTGTTTTTGGTAGAACACAGAGAAGAAAACAAATCTGTTAAGTAAGTATGCTTTTTTTTTTTTTACTATTCTTGAACTGGATGACAAGATAACACACTTCAACTTTAGAAAAAGGTCAGAACCACAGAAACACTGCTGCTCAAAAAGTACCTAGTATGTTTTACAGTTCTAAAGTGTTTGTGTTCTGAAGTTTGATTTACTTTTTTTTGTTTGTTTGTTTGTTTATTAATGAAGTACATAGTTGGGTTTTGAATAACAAAAAAGCAGAAGCTTCTCAGGCACAACTTTGTGCTAAAATTGAACTTAAATAAAATGAACTGAGATTTCTTACAGGGTTTGATATTTCTAACACGTTTGTGTTATGAGAAACAATTACGGAAGATGAGATCTACCTGATATAACAGAATAAAAAAAAGCAGGCTTTAATCTTTTGCAGAAGAATTTATAAGTTTCCAAACTCTCACATAAAACTGAAGATTAACAAGTTATTTTTTTTAGGTCCATGCTATAAATTACCTATAAATAGGATATCTGATACATCAATAATACTGTGCTGGGAGCAATTACTTCCCATAATAACTCATAGATATTAACTAACAGGATATATGCTGTAAATTATTTCTGTTTTCTTAATTGAGATTTCATGGGTGTTGCTTTGTGAATAATTTCATAATAAAGTTGTGAACTTATTCAATGTGCTAAGAGACTTCTGTGAGTTGACTAAGACTTTACAAAATATCTGCTAAAGAAAGAAGGACCCACAGTCATGAATCGTTAGCAGTATTGGCTGAAGTTGGAATAAACAACTCCTCCAACCATAAATATATATTTCTTTTAAAAAGAAAAAAAAAGGACAACAGAGAATTTATGACTAGTTCAAAAGGTCATGCACTGGCCAAGTGAGACATTTTCAAAAAGGATAAAAAGGATTTAGAATAAAAAGTGACGAACTAAAGGACAATCAGAGGGACATGCTTATACAGCAGAAGAGATGCATTTAGTTGCTGGGCCGTTTGAGATCAAAAGAGGTTTATGTGGAATGGAGAAAAAAGACAGATGTAAGCAAAATCATACACTCTGATTGGAAACCAAGCTTCTAGGACAGCAGATGCTCAGGAGCACAGTGAACCACAGAACTGACTAACAATATGGAGCCTGGGACTGCATGTTTGTACATTACAGTGCTCTGTCAGCACTGGGGCTGCCTTCAGGCTCGCAGGAAGTCAGAGTCCAGCCCAGCAGGAAAAGAGTTTCAAAGCTGCTATCTGAAGAAAGGCAAATTTGGCTCACTGATCTTCCCGTCCCCACTGGTCTGTGCTTCAGCTCTCTGGGTTTACAGTGAGGATAATGATGTTCACATAACAACATAAATAAAAGGAGAGAAATGGTACTTGCTACTTTCATTATTAATGTGTTTCAGGTATGTTCCTTAATTTGCTTTGTCCTGCTTTTCACAAAACATTTGTTTTTCCTTCTGGAACTACATGTTCATGAAAGAAGCAATAAAGCAATTGAATTTTTTAGATTTAACCTACTTTATTACATCATCTCTGTGTGTTGTATGTCTCTTTCCATGATTATATTAATAATTGAAGTTATTAAGCTTAAACAAATTAACACAGTCAAACAACAGACTTCAAACATGGAATTAATTTAATGTAAATGTCACGTTTTCGGTATTTTGTCACCCTTGTTTAGCCTTAGGTTGTTGTATTTCAATTTGTACATCATTATCTACAAGTGACTTCCCAATATCTGTCTTTTAGAAGAGGACTCTTATAAACTGAGTGAGGTAATTTTTTTTTTTTTAATCATAGATTTTCTTTTCATTGAGCACTAAGAGTTGCTTGTTTTTTGGTTCTTTTACCAGAAAGACTTTCTGACAAGAATATTAGGTTTTTGGAAAGACCTGGTGGAAATACATTTTGTGGGATAAAATGGTCTTAAGGGAAATATTCTCAAGGGCAGGCAGGACCCTGACCAGTTTTAATAATGAAACAGCTTTGTCAAAATAGAGACTCGAACCTGGAGGAAACTATTAGGTTGTTGAAGTTACAACCATGTATAAAGTACTATCAGCATATTTTATTATTTTCTTCCATCAGTAATTCTTTTCAGTACCAATTATGTTTTGTTGCAATATGTCCCTAACTTCTCATTTTTATTGATAGGTGTTACGGGGAATACTCTCACAAGGTCAATTTCTGGTTAAAAAGACAAAAGAAATATCTTTCAACGTACCTATCACGTTTTAGTCATTGAGCTGCATAAAACTATGCAAGCCCACACTCTGCCAATAATAAAGAATGAGGAAATTAAAGGGATTTAAAAAAAATTCCCAAACCTTAGTATAAGAAAACATTCATGTCTTAGTTTGATTCCTGTAATCTCCCCACATCTTCCTGCTTTGGAAAAATCACACCAAAACATTTCTTATTCTCCAGCTGCTCTGGGACTGCATCTCTGCCTCTGAGAACCATCTCATTGTCTTACTGGCTTTTACCACGTAAAGCCCTCTTCCCAACTTATTTGGCTTTACAAAGGGTCCAATTGCTCTGATTTCCTACTTTCCCATCTTTTTATCTCTTCTTTCTACAGCAAACAAAATATTGCAACCTGCCAAAGGAAAGCCAGAGCAAATAAAGTAGTTAACAAGTTGGCATTAATAAATTGCTCCAGGCTGTTTACAAACAAGCAGCACAGCAAGCCCGAACGCTGCAGTCGGGAAGAGGGGCAATGATGCTGTCCTAGACCCCTGCTCCCAGCCTCTGGCTCAGCTCCTGACACTGTGCCCCTGGCCTAAACGTCCCGGACTGAGTTACCCAAGGGATACTGCTAGTCTCTACTATCAGGGGCTTTGTGGACATCAGAGTGCACTAGCTCTACTTCATTGCTGATACATGAAAACGTGCCACAAAAGGAAGATGTTTGGAAAAAAGGTTTTTAAATCACTGTGAATTCATTCCATCAAATGGAAAGCTTTATTCAGACTCATGCAATCTCCCTCATTGCATGAGAGTTTGCCCTGCCTACTTTGGGATGTTACTTGCTCTGCTGCGTCCCTCAGTGTAACCTGGTATCTGTGGAAATAATACAGAAATCACATAATATTCTGTGCTCAAAGAACTATATGAATGTATACCAATATATTTTTTTTTAAGCCAAGGACTGTACATCTGTGGGATATGTAATGCATTTACTCTACAATAAGACTGGAGCTATTTTCTCTGCTTTCTGATATTTCTTGCCTTTACATTAGTTAAAAGCAAGATAATTGTTGTTCTGTCTATTTTATATCCTCTACTATCACCTTTGTTTACATTCATATGCTGTAACCATTTATTGTTCTAGTCAATAACTCAGCCTACTTAACCTTTTTTTTTCAGTTTTATAACTTTATGTTACAGAGACAACATCAAGGAAATTAAGTAATTTTGTTATGTCATTTATATAATTGAATTTGACTGAACTATAGCTGAACCGGAATCTAAACTTCAGTAGAGAGGACTAATCTATGTTTGCAGATTTAGCATGAGAAGGACTATTTTTTTGATCAAAGATTAATTTTATACCAAGACTACTGGGTAAAGATAATGGTCCTAAAAGAAAATATCATGGAAGCTTGGAGCTGCTGCTACCCAGAGGATGGTTGGTGAAGTAGCACAGAAGAGCAGCTATGTTAGTCAGTCACACAGTCAGTCAGCTGAGTGGAAGGCACTGCTTGCTTAGAGGAATAAGGAACAGACCTTTCTGGAAGGATAAACCCTCCTGCATATCTCCAGGTTATGTGTCTGCCTCATGAAGGACCTGATGAGGAAGTGTAGGGCAGGACTTCAGAGTTTCTGGTGCTGGCTGTACAAAGGGTAAGAGCGAGGGTGTTCAAGCAGAGGGTGTGCATGGGGCAGGGGAAGGCTGGCAATTAGCTTGGATGCCAGGACCAGATGGAGCTCTGTGCTCAGGGCAAGCAGTCTGCTGTGGCCACTGCAATTTTTCATCTTGAGGGCAGACCAACATCTTTAGAAACCTGGTTGAAAGAGTCCCTTGGGAGAGAGTCCTGAAGGGCAAAAGAATCTGGGAATGTTAGATGTGTTTTAAGAAGAAAATCTTCAAAGCACAGGAGCAGCTTGTCTCCATATGCCAACAGAGGAGCCAAGAGGCAAAAAGGCTGGCCTGACTGAACAGAGGGGGAAAAAGAGAGTATATCACTTTTGGAAGACTGAGCAGACAGTTCAGAACTACGAGGATGTCATGAGGTTATGCAGGGAGAAAATTAGAAGGGCCAAAGTTCAACTAGAGCTTAATCCTGCCACTGCTATAAGAGATAATAAAAACATTGCTGTAAATACATTAGCAATAAAAGGAAGGCTAAGGAGAATCTCCATCCTTTATTGGATTTGAGGCGAAACATGGCAAAGGCTGAGGAACTAAATGCTTTTTTTGCCTCAATTTTTAATAGCAGGACCAGTTGTCCTTAGGGTTCCAGTCCCCTGCACTGGAAGACAGGGACAGGGAGCGGAATGAAGTCCCCATAATCCAAGGGGAAATGGTCAGTGACCTTACAGCACTTAGACACACACGAGTCTATGGGACTGGATGGGATCCACTCAAGGGTACTGAGGGAGATGGCAGAAGTGCTCACTGAGGCACTTTCCATACTGTACCAGCAGTCCTGGCTAATGATGGAGGTCTCAGCTGACTGGAGGTCAGCAAATGTGATGCCCATCTACAAGATGTGCCGGAAGGACAATCCAGGGAACCACAGACCTGTCAGCATGACCTCATTGCCAGGGAAGGTGATGGAGCAGATCATCTTGAGTGCTGTCACATGGCATGTACAGGACAGCCAGGGAATCAGGCCCATCCAACATGGCTTTATGAAAGGCAGGGCCTGCTTGACCAACCTGATCTCTTTCTGTGACAGGATGACCCACTTAGTGGATGAGGTTAAAGTTGTAGATGTGTCTACCTGTATTTTAGTAAAGCCTTTGACACCATTTCCCACAGCATTCTCTTGGAGAAACTGGCCGCTCATGGCTTGGGTGGGTGCACTGCTCACTGGGCTCAGAGAGTGGTGGTGAATGGAGTTACATGCAGCTGGCAGCTGGTCACTAGTGCTGTCTCCCAGGGATCAGTACTGGGGCCAGTCCTGTTTAATATCTTTGTCAATGACCTGGATGTGGAGACTGAGTGCCCACTCAATCAGCTGGGCAGGAATGTTGACGTGCTAAAGGGCAGGAAGGCTCTGCAGAGGAATCTGGTCAGTCTGGATCGATGGGCCAGTTGTGTGAGGCTCAACAAGGCAAAGTGCAGGGTACTGCACTTGGGTCACACAGCCACATGCAGTGTGACAGGCTGGAAAGGTGCCCAGCAGAAAAGGGGGTGTTGGTTGACAGCTGGCTGGACATGAGCCAGCAGTGTGCCCAGGTGGCCAAGAAGGCCAATGGCATTCTGGCTAGTATCAGCAATAGTGTGGCCAGCAGGACCATGGCAGTGATCATCCCTCTGTACTCAGCACTGGTGAGATCTCACCTCGAATTTGGTGTTCAGTTTTGGGCCCCTCACTACAAGAAAGACATGGAGTCAGCAGGTTTGCCAACAACACCAAGCTGTGTGGTATGTTCAACATGCTGGAGGGAAGGGATGCCATCTGAAGGGATCTTGACAGGCCAACAAGGTCAAGCGCAAGGTCACACGCTTGGGTTGTAGCACTCCCAAGCACAAATACAGGCTGGGAGAAAAATGGATTGAGAGTAGCCCTGTGGAGAAAGATTCATGGGTGTTTGTTAAATAAAAGCAAAATGAGCAACCTGGGCTGCATCAAGAGAGAAGTGACCAGCAGGTTGAGGGAGGTGATTCTCCCTCTGTACTCCATTCATATGAGATCCCCTCTGGTGTTTTGTATCCCAGGGCATATATTCCCATGTCTGGGGCCCCCAACATAAGAAAGACATGGACCTATTGAAATGAGGCCTGAGGAAAGCCAAGAAGTTGATTACAGGGATGGAACACCTCTCCTGTGAAGAAGACAGGCTGACAGAGTTCAGGCTGTTCAGTCTGGAGAAGACTCTGAAGAGAGTTTATAGCAGACTTTCAGTATGTAAAGGGGGCTTACAGGAGGCTGGAGAGAGACTTTTCACAAGGGCAGGCAGTGACACGACAAGGAGAAATGGCCTCAAGCTGAAGGAAGGTAGGTTTAGATTAGATATTAAAAGATTTTCTTTACTGTGAGAGTGGAGAAGCTGTGGATGCCCTATCCCTGGAAGTGTTCCAACCCAGGCTGGATGGGGCTCTGAGCAACCTGGTCTAGTGGAAGTGTCTCTGCCCATGGCAGAGGCATTGAAGCTAGATGATCTTTAAGGTCCTTTCCAACCCAAACTGTCCTATGATTATTTGAGAAGTTGCAGCATGGCCAGAGAAGGGCAACAAAGCTGGGGAAAGGTCTGGAGCACAAGTCTTTTGAGGAGCAACTGAGGCTCAAGGGAGACCTTATCTCTTTCTACAAGTGCCTGACAGGAGGCTGTAGCGAGGTGGGGGTCAGTCTCTTTTTTCAGGTAACAATTGACAGGAGAAGAGGAAATGGCCTCAAGTTGCATCAGCGGTTGTTTAGATTGGATATCAGGAAAAATTTCTTCACAAGAAGGGTGATGAGGGATTGGAATAGACTGCCTAGGGAAGTGGCTGAGTGGCCATACATGGAGATATTTGAATACATGTAGATGTCACACCTGGGGACCTGGTTTAGTGATGGACTTGGCAGCGCTAGATTAATGGTTGGACTTGATCTTGAAAGTCCTTTCCAGTCTAAATGATTCTTTGATTCTAAGATTTTCAAATATTCATGTGGTTTTAGAGAGCATGTTAGAACACATCTAATTGGTCACTGATTTGAAATGGAATAGTTTGGATCAGTGATGGTAAACCTTTTAGCATCTGGTGCCAAGTTTACTTTAAAAAGCATTGTAGTTCACTGCCACTAATGCCCACCCAATTCTGTCAGTGCAAAACTTGGCATTGGTACAAACACTTTGTGATCATTGGCTTAGACGATGGAAAAGCTCTCTGTAATTTGAGCTGCCTGTTGAATGTGCATGCTATACAATACTGTTGGCCAGGCTGCCATCATCATTTTAAAGGAACATTTTTCTTTCTAAGATGCTGCACTAACACATAGAATTTAGCTCAAAAGAAATATATGATGTTTACTTCATTTCCCCCCTGTTTTTAGAGGATAAAAACACTACTAAACTGCTCAAATCATATCGCTATTCTCTATGTCCAACTTTCAAACCAACAAAGACACATTTCACTTGCTTCACAAGAATATGGATAAAATTGTACAGGAGCTTGTATGGAATATTTTCCCATTCATGGACATTTCCTACTGACTCCTATTAGTCTGAGATTATTTTATGCCTTTAAGCATGATAGTTCTCATGCACTCCAAAATTACTTTTTTTAGTTGACACACATTCCTAATGAGAACAAGAGCTGGCTTAGAAGATTTAATTTGCAGACAGTATTGCAAAAGACACTTCAATGGGAAGGATGTTACATTGCCTAGCAATAGATCTTTGTAGCTGACTTTCAGTTATTTGTTTATGTGTTCTGAGGTCTTGTTTGTCCTTTTTGTTTTGTTTTGTTTTGAATGTAGACATATACTAAGCTTGATTCTGCCATTCAGTGTTTTTTTAGTGCTTTATGACTTATCTATTTATGCATACTTGCTATTTTGGTTCTTTGTCCTCCAACTGTATGCAGGATATTTACATTAGTGTACTAGTTGCATTTTTGACTGCTGAACCATTTACCTAAAAGCAGGATGTGAATATAGAGAATGCAGATGAAATGCTGTCTTTTCCCCTACAGTGAAAGAGGGACAAGATAAAAAGATCGGTCAAATCTGCTCATTGAATGTGTGCCATTCCAGGGTAGTGAGAATCCAAGGGGATATATAGCAAAGTGTGCATCACATTTAGAAAGTAGTCTTTAAAAGTGTTTGAACCAATATTGTATAACACACCAACAGGGGCAATACAGTTAAGCAAACCCAGAGTACAGCCCTTTCATTTCCAGAAAAGTGAAAATTGTTGTCCCACGTATGAATAATTTTAGCCATTCTGCATGATCTGGAGTAGATACTTCACCCTCTTTCCATCCTTGTGCTCCTCTTCTCTCTTTTTGGCTTTCATATTGACTTTCAGTCTGACATAGATCAGTTTCCCAGCATCTTTCTTATATATATAGCATTGCCCCCATCCATTCTCTCCACTTATACATTTACTGATAAATACATGGTCAGGCAAGAGACATGACACACTGAGAGAAATCAGGGACCTCTGTACAGCCATCAGTGCTCTGAATTTCAGCACAAGAGCAACGTTACAAATGAGCTTGTGACACCTCATCAGGAGGCAAGGAACTTGCCACTAGCTGATTTAATGCCATCACAGCAAGAAGGGTCCAAGAAAACAATGAAAATCCAAGAAACAGGGCTTCAAGGGTACCTCTATGATGATTAGCTGCTCTGTATTCTTTTCTGAGCTACACCACAGATTTTTAATATTAGTTCAGTTGAGGGATGAAGCTGGATGTGTATTCATTTCTCTATTGCAAATTCAGCCAAAAGCACAGAGCTTATTGATGGTTTTTGCAAAGCACACTTGCCTTCTTAGAGGTATGTGTGAATATCTACTGCTTTTCCCACAGATATCCTGCAAGGAACTAGGAAATTTAGTGGAGCAGATTTACTGCTCTTTGTTGTTATACTCAAAGCATAATTTTGTATTTAGTTTTTAAAAGGCAACAGTTGCCTAAAGTGGTAGGAGGGCCAATATTTTAGATATAGTTAACACAGTACAAACATTCCACACACAGTTGATTAAATGAAAAGCAACACTAAATAACACTCTATCTATAGTACATATTTCATTCATTGCGCAGACCTGGCCTGAGGCTTGTTTAAAAAAGCACCAGATGTTTCTCTAAGAAATGTATTTGTCTTTGTGTGATGACAGATGCTCTTTGAAATCACAAAGTATGTAATAGCAGAGTTTGCCATTTGAAATCAGGAAATTCAATTTGTTTTCTCAGAGGCACGACTGAAGGGCAAAGCCTAGTAAGAATTGCTGTATAAACTAATGCTTTTCAACATTTTGTATTTGTCTTGCTAGTTGGAACCTCATTTCCAATGCTGTTTGCAAACAGAAATGGGCAAATCATCTTCCAAATACAAGAGACCTCCACCAGTAGGATTTTTTCCTCTGTACTTAGTAAGTTGTTTTACTGAAATGCAAGTTTACCTTTTGTATTAGTCATCTCACATAGCCTTGTGGACTTGGCTTTAAATGAGCTAATCGAATGGCTCATAGGGGAAAACCATACTCAGAATGAACTAATAGAAGAGATTTCTATGTACTCTGTGACATATCCTCACAGTAATTCTCGCATTGTTGCAAACTGAAATGATGCAATGCAGCAAAAGATGAATGTATGCCTAAATTAGATAGCAGAATGTTTTAGCAGATAGCAGAAGGTTTTCTTTCAAGGTTTTCAGAACAGACTGACCTTCCAAAAATCACCGATATAATGAGTTCAGTACCTGAGTTCATGGCTATGTATTAATAATCCAGAGAAAGTGATGAGTAAGCAGAAATAGGAATGTGACTGAAAATTAGTTTTCAGCCTATCAGGCATCAAAAATTGTGTAGAGAAAGCAGGCCCAAATTTTCCCTGTTTGGGTTTCTGTTATAAATACATAACTTCTGCCTCATTCATGGCAAAGTTTGTTGAGGTTCATAACCTGAAAGGTTTTCATGCATCCTTAGTTCATTAGTGGTATGGACTATAAATAGTGTAAAAAACCCCAGTGGTTTGTGCAGAAGTTAAAGTATATGTTTTAGGGCATGCATCCTTAAGAGTACAAAGCAGGGTTTAAATACTGTCTCACAATGTATATGTCCTGTAACATGTTTGAATATGTAAGACATAATTCCTGTCACATTGAGAGCCGCAGACTTGTTTCAGGCTATAGCAATTTAAACCTAGATTACTTTGAAGTGTCTAAGTTCAGTTTGTTAGCTTTTCTCCTTTCAATCTTTCAGTGGTCTCAGTGCTAAGAATTTGTTTTGGAATAACCTCTGAAAAAAAGTCAATCTTGCAGGAAAACTTTTCAAACTCCCTTTGCTAAGAAGTAAGTTTTATTGTAAGATATTTAGCAACCTCTTGTTTGAGGTAAAAATAGCACAAATCCCCAGTTTCTTGACGTATCTTAACTCAGGGGCTTCAAGTGTGGCATAAGCTAATGTTTTGGCATGAAAAACAGGATTTTTGTGTCAAAGTCTAACTAATGTGTCTATAGCAATATAAATATTCATAATTCTCTAATAATAAAATTTACTATGGATTTTTCCACTGCTTTGCGTGGACACAGATTAGGTACACCTAATCCTTTCCTCACTTGTGTGACTGGGTGGGTCAAACACAATAGCCAGGATGAGAGGAAATTCAGGACTGAGACATGTTCACACAGGAAAATCAGTGTGATTAAAATTTGAATGTAGAATAAAATGCCCTTGGAAAAGGCAATCCTGTCCTCCTACTCCTCTGCACCTCTCCCTGCCTTGTGTTAATTTCAAAATGTCCATGGTGATGTGCTAAAGTAGATCCAGGAGCCGACGTGAGTTGCAGCTCTATTGGCACAAAGGAGGGAAGTTCATTTATTTTTGTCTGGCACAGTGAGTGTTAGACTATGATGTATGAGGAGAGAAAAGGAGAGCTCTGCCCTTAGGCTCTACCCTTTGATATTAGAGGGAGCCTTGTTAAAACAGCCTCTTCTATTGGACATCTTAACTACTTCCCTTCCCTTCCTTTTCTTCCAAGCTCCTGTCCATGTGTGCTGAAGGTGTAGCTTTCAGATTGTCACTGTGAGGATGAAGGAGCTGTCAGAAGCAGCTACTGGGCTGCAAATCAGCCTTCTGGTTTACAGATCACTGACCTCGCTACCTTGAAAACAGAAAGAATAAAGCCTCTTTGCAATCCTGCAAGTAAAATTCATGTCTTTCAGTTAAGTGGACTGGATTTATACAAGTGCTGATTGAATGCAAAAGCAGTCAGAATCTGACTCAGAGATTCAGATTACAGAGCCAGTCTTGGGGAATTCCTGAATATAACACTTCTCCAGATTTTATAATGCATACAAATAGTGGTACATTTACGGCTACTTCCAGTAACAGCCTGCCTATTACTGAAAAAACATGTATTTAGCTAAATTATTTTAGGAAGCAATTATTGTGCTCTTAACGCTGCAGTAACTGGTACACAGGAGACTGCTCACTTCTGAACACTGTGCACTTTATGCTTGCATGACTTCCATTCATTTATGAGCTTTTCCTTTGTTTTCAATTATTTGCAACACTGAAAAAGTCTTTCACTGAAAAATTTAAATCCTCAAAATCAGATAATGTGCTATGTTCACCCACTCTTTGATCATCACTGAGAAATATATTCTGGTAACACACACATTCTTATGTAGCATGTCTGGTTTTGACAGCACTATTTCTCTTATCAAGAAATATATTCCTGGGAGTGTCACTTAGAATACAAAGAGGCACATAAGCCTGAGCGTAAGTCTTTGTGACACTGAGGTTGTGTTTTCTGTATTTTCCCCCCCAGTAATATATACAAAAGCTTGGATCAAGTTTATGCATATCAGACTTGAATCAAAGCCACTTTCAGTTTTTTGGCATCTAAGTCATTAAGTCAGGGCTTGAATTACATGACCAAGCCAATGATGGTGACTGTGCTGCCACCCTACCTCTCATTCTTGATCAAGACATTGCTGCTGGTCCCTACCAGCCTTTGCACTGCAATTAGTTTAATCTCATTAAACCATTAGAAATCTCCACTGCCTTAAAAAAAGTGATTTGCTTGCTCCTGTTTTACCTTGAGGGTGTGGCACAGGGTCTGGTACAATCGGTGCCCCACAGGCTGGCATGGGGTAGGTGTGCTGTGGCCAGTCAGTGGAGATGGAGCTGTCAAAGTCACTGCATGAACTACAAGTCTGTAAAGCCAATGGAGATAAATAGACTCTCCCTTGGCTGCTAATTTTGATCAAGTAACTAAGAAAACTGTCCTTCTCCATTGGTTTTGGCATGAAAATTATATGTCTCATGGAATCTGCATGAATACCACTTCCTTATGTCTAGCACCTATCTTGCCAGAGGAGCAGGAAGGCGGGCTTGCAATTCCTACCAGCTTGCAAAAGTCCTTGGTGAAATTTGTCCTTGAAAATTCTTGCTGGCAAAGCCTGCTGGTGGAGACATAGGTGCTGTTTATGAAGGTTTCTGAAGTTAAAGCACTGCAGCAGAGATTTGAGCCTTGGTGAATCTCTGGGAAATGTCAAATGTAACTCCAGTGAAGACAGGATTTCTCTCTACAGGACTAACTTTGTGCTTAAAGATAGGCATATGCTTTCATTACTCACTGAACTTCAGCTTCAGTGATAAACGTATTTTTTTCCCTATTTTGCTTCACATTTCCCATAAACACTTTAGGACTTCAGTTTTTCTTGTCCCATCAATAGACTCTAAGAAATTGGTCCTGAAAGAGACATTCTGGTTTATAAACTCGCTTCGCCTACCACATCATAGAGTGCCTCTCATCAGTTTACCCTCACTCACACATCCAAGGTATTTTCTATAAATTTAATTTTATTCTTGAAGCTTCCAAAATGTGTTGCACTTGTATTGTTTTATTCTTTTGATAGTGTATTTGAGCAAGATAATTCCATGAGCTCATAACAACCAGCACGTAAGGGCCATCAGCACAGAACAAACACACACGAAATTGTTACCAAATGTTCTTAGTATATACTTTTCAATAAAAGAGAAACAAAAAAAACATGCACAGTCTGACTTCTCAACATGACCACTTAATTACTTACTTGACAAACATTGAATAATAAAATGCAAATGAATTCCTTCAAGATTCTGAAGTTTTAGCTGCAAGGTACAGAATATTTTTGGTGACTGGGTGGTCTAAGAATTTGCCTTTTGTTCAAAAATTTTTCTTGAGATGTGAATAGGTCTGTGTTTTCCTAAGTGAATCAATGAAACAGTGATATATTATCAGAAAATTCACAGCGCAAATTGGTGGGGAAGGGGAGAAAACATGAATGACTATATTTTTCAAAAGATTGACTATTGAAAGTAGGAGCTACTGGTAATGAGCTCCAGACATAGTGCTGTAGGAGTGATAAGAACAGGAAATGCTTTGGGCAACATTGTTCTACAAAAATAGCCCTTTTAAAATGCAGCATGGCTGGCCTGTCTTTAGCAGCATAGCTGTTGAAAGGATTTCATGAAATTAATTGTACCATAGATGACTCTTGACATGCTGGGCTCCTCCTTGTTTCAGATTCTACTTTGTGATCTTGTAAGCTCTCAGACTGGAACAGCGGACTCTTTCAACAGATAACATGAAGAAGTTCAGCTACTCTTCTCTGTAGCTCCCTGTTATCTAGCATTAATGAAAAGATTAAGAATATCAGCTTATTTTCAGTTGATGGGAAAGGCTCTGGGTATTTTTTTTTTTTTTTACAGCCATGAAAGGAGTGTCTGACACAATCTGGGAAAGCACTGGCATTCAAACAAGTATTCTTCTGAACCCAGACAGTTATATAAGTTTCACTGGGTGCCATTGCCAATTTACTGAAAGCATTTTTTTTTTGATATTGTGTATCATTTCAATTATGTTGTAAAGACACTGAAAACCAGAATATTTGCTACTTCTTATTCTAAAGTTTTGGAATGTCAGATTCTAAACAATGTAATTATTCATCATTAACTTTTTTCCACTCTTCCCTCTGGAATAAACTTCTTTTTAGGCCAGGCTTGTTGGGAAACTTCAAGGGATGGAAAGAGCAACCAGACAGTAAACAAACACAGAAACTCTGTTGTCATGGATGTATTTTTAAGTGGTGTCCCAAAAGCATTGCTCATACAAAGGTGTGCAGGTGTGAAAGCATGACTGTAGCTCATACAATACAGTAATTATCTAGGTCTAAGAACTGCTGTTGACAGAAGAAAAGAATCAACAGTTTCAATTAGCAGTCCCCAATTTAAGCACAGAAAATTCATAGCAGATGTCCCTTGCAAAAGCTTGTCTCTGGAGGGAGGTAAGGCTTTTCGAGACATACTCCTACAATATTCTCACTCCTACCTTTTCAAGACATTTGATTGCTGCTTGGATTTTTTAAAAAAATGCTTTTTCTACTTTAGATACTTAGTTGAAAGGCATATGTAATTAGATACTTGATTTAATTATTGACCCCTGTAAAAGAACATACTTACGTAACTTCATGTGTTTTTTAAACAATCTTAGTCTTAGGGCACAGCTCTCAACAGTTGAGGTTGTTCTGAAGTGAATTCTCAAGAAGTGAGAAATAAGGCACATGTTTTCCACACTTCTTTAACCACAGTTGTAGGCAGTTACTTCTTTATGAACTGTCTTTTAGCAGGAGGCTGCAGATATATGGAGTAAGAGACAAAAATATTTTTTGCCTTAAAAATGAAGTTAAATAGCCTGCTGATAAATCTGTATAATAAACAGCTTTATGGAAATGCAGAAAAGACCATCTTTGGAAGTACCAGTGATTGAAAAGGCAGAAAGATATATTCTTAGCAGATGAAATGGCATGGCTGAGGGGACAAGGAGCTGACATGGCTGAGGTATGGCTATTTTCCTTTTTTTCTATGCCATCTGAAGCCTATGAGAAACAGAATATAATTCAAAATGGTGCAGAGTTTACTCTCACTGAAATCAGAAACCCATTAGCTCCAAGGTGTCTGAGCACTTGTAAGTAATTTTATATCAAACTTAAGAACTACATAAGAGGAATTTGGGAGATTTTCTGTTGAATAATTTGATTATTCCTAGAAACTTGCGCAGATATTTTGAACTTCTTAGGAAGACAGACTATTCAGACACCTTCAGAAAAAAAACCAAAAAAACCCCACAGAAGTGATTAAACCATAAGTAGCACAGGCCAGCAAACAATTTTTATTTTCTGACTTGAGGTTTCTTCTTCCTGTCCTAAACCTACCTTCTCACTTTCATTAAAAGGGGAAGCTAGTTTCCCTTGTTAATTTTTTTTTCCTAGAAGAGATTACTGGGCTTAATCATAGGTGTCTGATGCCATTATAGACTATTCAGCATATCCCATTTTTTTTCCCTGAAGTCTGGAGGTCTCCCAAGTTGTCCTTTGTCATACCATAAACCCTGGATTGATGAATCAGACAGCCAGAGATGTCTAAAATGATACCATATGCCTTTATTTAAGGACTTAAAGTCTTGATGTATTTGGTAATCTAGGACTAGCAGAAGGATGTGAATAAGCTTTGATGCCTGATCCTACTGCATCTGTAGAAACTGAGGACTCAGTCTTTGCATCAGTATTTAACATCTTGAAACCCCATTTCCCATGGTGAAAACACTATGGAAGAAATTAAAAGATCCTCAGGGAAGGTCTAACTATCCCCCTGTTCAACCTGAGCTTTAAGTAGAGCAGAACACAAACTACAATTGCAATTAGAAATCAATTTCTTTTTCTTCCATCATCTGACTCTTTGTTAATGCAAAAGGAAAAAAGGAAGTAATTTTCTCCACCAAGATCAATAATCTATTCCTCTGATGCAAGCTGTGCTTCAACTATCAGCCAGTTCCATGAACTGCAGAATCTGCTAGGCAGTTTGCTGCTAATTAATGAGTAATACTCCATAAAAGCAATTGCGTGTGAACTCTTCCCTTTAAAAACACAACCCTCAATGGGAGTTGACTTCCTTACTCTCCTTTGAAAATTCCATCCCTGGTATTTCTTATTATATTAGTAAGCAGTTATTATTCAGAAATTGTTCTGGCTAATTACATTCAATGGAGAAGGCAGATAAGAAGGAAACCTCATGACCAATTACAGTAAATAGCATGCATGGCTTCTTAACGGTGGGTATACAGCGACTTCTGGAAGAAACTCTGCTTAGGATTTGAAAAGGATGCAAAAATAAGTAATTTCTTCTTCTGAAGACACGTACCCTGCTGAAAGAGCTTTTCATTTTTCACATGATTGCACTTGCATTTTGTCTGAGGCCATTCACTGCCAAAGTCCTACGCTGTTGAGAAACTGGCTTCTGACTACATCGCTGCTCTGAGGATGTCACAGTGACCAAAAATGTCAAATTCATTCTCAGAATCTTGTTCAGTACAGGAAGAAACAGTACTGCTTGTATCACCCAGACATTTATTGGAATCAATGCTTTTCTCTCCCAAAACAAACATAACTGGTCAGAACCACAAGATACTTAAACCATGGCAAATAGGTTCAGCCTAGTCAGGAGGACCTGAAATGTCTTCAAAACCTTCTCTGAGTCCCATACAACACAAAAGATGGATATAAAGGCACATTACACACCCTCTGAATATGCTTTAATGTTGTTGCTCCAAACCCTTGCTTGGATACTTTTCTGATTGTTTTTGGCAATTTGTCTTGGCAAGGGACTATGATCTATGTTGAAATGATAAAGGAGACATTGTTACAATGGAGCCAGTGGCTCTGAATCATAACCCCCTGCATAATTGTTTCTGTCTTTTACTGGCAACTCATTAATACTGAGGGTGCTTTTTGGTGCGTATTCTCTGTTATTGAGGTATTTACCCTGTGGTAAGAATTCTCATGGAACAAAGAGTCTGAAAAAATGGTATCTTTGAGGGTCTTATCTTTGGTGTCTGGGTATAAAAGACAGATAATTCATATCTACCAGTTGAAGTATGTCTACAAACCCATTAAGTGCTGTTATTCTGTCTTTAAGAATACTTCAAGACAGTACTGATGAATGTTGCATTAGAACACAAGAACAACCATAACAGGTCAGATGCAAGGCTTCTGCATCTCAGCGTGCTCTTCCCTGTTGTGATCAATATCTAGTGGTACTAGTCAGGAGTGTGTGAAAGGGAAAAGCACCAGATTCAAAGGTCTGGTGGGCATTGTCCTGTGTTATGATAGGCAAAAAGAATGACACATTCTATATAAAAACCTTTCTAATTCAGATCATGTTGGAGCATGTGGTATTTTCAGCAAAGGGTGAGAAAGAAAGAAACTCAATATGGTGTGGCACATCTACATACCAAAAAAGTATTTCTGACCTGGATTTGGGTCATAAGTTTAGATACACACTTAGGGGTTTTTTTCCCTCCTTTATTATTTTCAAACTTGCCACAGCAATGCTAATCCACAGAAAATTAAGCTCAGGGCTTTAAATTTTCAGCATCTTTTTCTGATACATGGATAATTTGGCTTTTCATTGAAGGACTGTTAGTGTGGTCATTATACTGAGATAGGAGAATGATATAGGCATGATATAAATTTATTGAAGATGCATCCTTCCATGTGTTATCTCTTTGAGATATATCTTTTAAAGCATCTGGTTTGTGACAAAATAATTTAAAACTAAGAACAGAGAACACTCTCTTCCACAACTACCTTGTCTCTTCAAAGGTATTCCGTAGTTGTTAGGAAAGATAACATAGCGTGAAGTACAAGCACGAAGTGCATAAAAGTTATGTTTGATTTATATTAAGATATTATAGCCTAAGTTGTAAAATATATCAGCTTTGCTGAACAAACAACTTAAAAATTGATGCTTCCAAGGATAAACTAAACTTCCCCTGCACAAAAGGAAGGGAAATAATTCCTTGCAAAATTAATTTTGATGTGAACATTCATAAACACTATGGCTATAGAATCTTGTAGGGGAAAGCAAGGGCTTGATACTCTAGTGATCAAACCTTTTGCTCTAATACATAAAGTTCTTTATCTAAGTTACTCATTTAAGGACCAATGCATATGGATGAGTCCTTGTACCATCCAAAGGTCTCATTTCTTATACATGGAAAGTATAATTTATCCTATTCTTGAGCTATAACCTGCACAATACAGCACTTACAAAGCTGTTGAGCACCCAATGCTGTCAAACATGAAAATAGTGCTTACTTCACTGTAGATTTTATGAAAGATAATGGGAAGTGCTTGCACAAAACAGTTAGCTTAATGAAGATGCATCAGGCTAAAATCCTTGTTTTGTTTTCTCTAAACAGGTATCAAAATATTCTACTGGTGTCACTTGAGACTGAAACTATCACCCAGAATCTCTTAATAAAGGGTCAGCATGTTGTTTGCTTGAGCCATAGTTTTTAACAATATGTTATACATTGTACATTTGGAGAAATAATTTTATTTCTGCTACCACACATTACAGCAGCAATTGACTCACTGTGTTTTAGAGACACTTTAAACCCTCTCCATTTGATCCAGAATTACTCAGCATTAAAAGTAGTATTTAATGGAAGTAAAATTAATTAATAGCATTCATATTTGATTCATAGTACATTGAATGTGCAGGTGGATCTCACTCAATGCAAGAAACACAAAAACAGATTTTAGAAATCCAACTGCGTGGTGACGTAAACCAATCAAATTATGATCAAATCTGTTTTTCTCCCTGCATCTGCTCTCAGTTTACGTGGAAGTACATGAATTTGAAATCAGAGGAATTACATATGTGTAACTAAGAACAGAATTTGGCCCTCCAGCTGTCTATGCACCTCTGTCATAAAATTTTATTTTTCTTAGCAAATGATTTAAACATGTGGAGATATATAGTTGTCCAGCATAGATATCTGCTCATTAGGCATCTGTGTTGTAGGGTAAGCTGTGGATCAGCAGTTAAACATGAGGTTTTAAACAGAGTCCTATAAACCCTGGTTTGTTTCAAGTCCAGCACAGATGTAGAGATGTGCATCTTCATTTAATAGCTAGTATATCCCTGAGGTCTTGGTATATGAATGGCAAAATTTTCCCTTTTATGCCTCATAATCTTCATATTTCACCTCCTCATTAAATATTACTTCCAGGCCAGGATACTAAGCTTACTGTTGTTTAAGTTTCCTCAATTTTTTTTCCCCACTCCAACTCTTTCTTCAGAGCCCAAATTGAAGCATTCTTACAGGCTTAGATCTTGGTGAAATTTGCACTGAAACTGGTGTAGCCAATATTTGATACTCTGTTTTCATTCAAACTTTTCATGGCAGCTGTCATACATTTAGGAAAGCTCAAGGTACCCTTGGCCCCCATGTTAGTCCCTCCGATTAAGACAAGGAGAAGAACCCTGGGCTTGGCCCTCTCGTGTGTATTTTGTTACTATTCTTTTTGCTAAGCAAATTACTCCTGATGAAAATCTTTCTGCAAATGCTTTTCTAGCACTCCATTCCCTCCCTACTGGGGAGGGATGATGACTGGGTTATTTTTCAGAGCACCTTAAGAACAATATAAACAGTGATTACATTACATATTTGCAAAACAACAATAAATTTTTGTGACATTTATGCAAACTTCTGGTTTAGCTTGTGTAAATTGTATGTTCCATATGCAAAAAGAATGGACTTTATTACATTAGTGAAAATAGGCAGAGCATTTTAAAGAAAGTATTACCTGTTCCAACTCTGTGTAAACATATAAACCCCCCCAAAATTAAAGATGATAATGTTTAGATCTTGGGGATTAGGTGAAGGGAAAGAACAACATTAATGTGAAAAAAAAAGAAGAAATTAACCTTAAATTTACTGCTGGCATCCTTAGCTAGCACATGTGTTTGGCAACCATGAAATACTTGAAATATGAGACCTGGCAGTGTCATGGTGCCAGACATAGCATTAGAAATATTCTTCCAAATTATTAAAAAGTGCTCTGAAACTGCTGCAAAATCAAAGTTCTTAATCCTAAAACATACTCCTTACATTGAGCATACACATGTATTACTGTACTTTAACATAAAAATAAATTGAGGCACATTTACACACTCAGGACTGATTTTCCTCCATCAAAAGCAAGTACAAAACAGCTCCAGGTTACAAAATCACTGGCAATTTAGCTTTACAAAGTTTTCATTTTCTCTTGGGATGCCACCATACAGACAACTGCTACAGCCCATAATGGCCAACAAAGGCTCTCTGTCACTTGACAAGTCATCTGTGCTTTCTCTTGCCAGAATTTCATTTTTTTACATTGATCATGATAAAGTGAGTGGGGTCAGCATTCAGTTTCCATAATCTTATGGAGTTCTAAATGGTGCTGACAAATAAGGTATGCTTCTTAAGTGATTAAAGTACTGCAATTATTTTAAATTTATTTCAAGTTTAGATGATGTCAGTTCCTCTAGAATAAGTGAGTGGTGATTACGTGGAAGACTGAAGGGCACTTAAAGCTAAACTTTCCTCTCCTTATGCAGGATTTATGTATACACACATTCCCATTTGCCTTCTGCAAGTACAGTATGGTTTAAGGAGAACTGCTGCTTAAATCAAGGAAAATCAAAAGGCTGGGAAAATGTACTGATTAGGATGAAAATTAAGTTTGTTTTAAAAAATCATAGGTTGGGTAATCTGAAATTGACAAAATAGCTTTCTCTAGTAATATAATAAAAAAAAAAAGCTTCTCTGACTCCTTAATGGAATGATCCCTACTTTCCATTAAAATCACTATTTTAACTAAGTAAATTCAACTATTTTTTAATATTCAAACTGGAAGTATTTACAATGTTCATAACTGGAATACAGTGCTTTATTTCTTAAAAACTCAATTACCCTAAGGTTATGTGGGTTATTTCCCATGAGGCATTCCAGCACGTTCAGTGCATGTGCTCTTCCAGAAATCATCCAAATAGAAGAGTTTGTCAAAGAAAGGGGCAAGCTGAAGTGTAGCTAGAGATAGGCAAGCTAGGTGACTTCCCACATTACATTTACTGGTAATAGTCTACCCACACCTCAAGAATTCTACAGCTAAAACACGCTATAGAGAGATTCATCAGACACCTGTGCCACAAGATGCTCACCATATTCTGCAAGACATTGGTATGAATAGCACTGAACAAAGAGAAGCCTACACTAAACTAGGCTGACAGTTTCCACTGTTATAAGATCTTTTGTATGAAGAAAGAGCACAAGTTCCTGATATAAAGATTGTTCAGCATGAAATGGAAATTCCTTCGTTCCTCTGGTGCCTTCTGTAATTTTAACATGACCCTCCTTTGGCTCGCTCACTGGGATTTATGAATCCTCTGATGATTTCAGTTCACAGTCCTTGCTCAGCTTGGTCATTTTCTGACAAGTGACTGCAGCTGTTAGTCTGTGTGATCCCTGCAAGGGAGGGGGAGAACTGTGCAAACTAGCAGCACTGTTATTTGTAAGGCTACACTCCTGTCATTATACAATAACATGGTATTTTCATAAATATTTCCATAAAAATTTTCATAAATCATGTTCATAAGTATAACTCCTCCAGCTTCAGGGAATACAAAAGTAAATGTTCACCAGCTGAGGCTGAAATGGTAGAATTTTATGGGTCTTCCTTTGCAGTTAGGCTGCTGGGATGTTGGCAACAAAATTCTCAGGTCAGTGGAACACTGGGTTGATGATTCTTCTTGTTTCCAGAGTATTAGCTATATTTTAAAGCTGTGATATTTTTTTGGTCTGTACAAGTACTTTTAATATTCCTATAGTACCACTATCTCCAGTATCCAATGCTTCACGTTATGATGATGTCGTGATTTCAGTTTTGTTGAGTAAGATTCTGAATAGAACTGTGTTCAATTCCACTTGTCAGCAAGGAAGACCGCTCCTTGCTCTTGAATTCTATTTGCACAGTGTTACTGTAGCTGAAGTTACTTAACGAGATCACAGCGGCAGTACTGCTGTACAGCTGGGTGAGAGAAGCAGTACAGCCACGGTCATGTGATTTGACTGCCCCAGAACATCTGGGCATCCATGCTTTACCCAAGCTTTGTCTTCAAATCTGTGAAGGCAGTCCTAACAGTCAGACAGTGCCTGCATGTTTAAAAAGTTTTTTTCTCAATATTTTCAAAAGAAGGTGGGTGCAACGAGCTATGGAAATGTACCATTTGTCCTCTATGCCTGAGAATCTAACCGTGTCCAGGGAACAGCAAAATTCTCTGTTACAGTAACAGCTCTGGCTATAACCCAGCAAATTGTTCCCTCTTTATAATCCTCTTTCTCCTATGCCAGTAACATATATGGTAGAAAGAATTTATCAACTGATAGTGGATTCCCTACCCTGACTTTCTTCAGAAAACTGCTCAGGGTTCTGGTTGTCATGTATCGCTCTGTAGTGGTCCTGGTTAGCTACGTCCTGTGTTTGATCATGCTTTTTCCCTAGCTGCCTTTTTTTTTAGGAAGTCAGTCTGAGCAAGACATGGCCCAAGTTAACTGTGCACAAGGTATCTGGAATGATGCACATGGGAAATACAGATTAGACATTTGGTTTACCGATATAAAGCTTTTGAAGCATAGACAACTAAGAGTCAGAGTAGCAAAATCAGAAGCTTTAGGTACAGAGAAGTACTGGAAGGAGGGGAAGAGATGAAAATACTGTTACACTACATCAGCACTGTGGAGTTGTCAGCCTAACTCACAGAAATGCCTAGACTTCTTGAATAAACTTATCTGCCCTTCTCAATTCTGTATACTTGTACAGCTGTGAGAACTGGTGACTGACAGATGCCATCACTGAATGCCAGAATCAACAAAACTCCAAGTGCAGCCCAATCCTCACATATTCTTTCTGCTGAGAGACCAGCCTTCAAGTCTCCATTTCTGACAGGGGGATATGTTAATTTCACATTGGACACAGGTTGCAGGAGGAGACAATATTCATGACCACTGTATCTGGGGTCAATAATCAGCAATTACACTAATCACAATGGATTATAAAAAAATTGAGCAATTAACTATAAAAAGACTTACAAAATAGCATCTGAAATTCCTTGTTCTGCATGTTTTTCATTTGTAAATCTCTCTAAGGCTGTAAAGCATTTGTTATATGCATGTCTAAAATCTTGTTAATTTCACTGGCACGAGGCCAGAACATAATCTGTGTAAAAGTCGTTGGTGGTCTCTTTAATTTCAAATTTCTTACACCCTCCTTCTGATAATTTTTCCTGTACACCTTTCTCTTCTAGTTCCTCAGAGTGCGATTTTCAGCAGAGAGAATTTTAACTATATGTCAGTTTTAAAATGGTTGGAATAATGTGCATCCTGAGAGTTGGAGGGACTTTTAAGACTCTTTTAGGCTTACCTAGAAACCTGGCACTGAGTTTTAAGGGCAGTTTCTCAGCAAAGAGCTCATAAAATACATCTACTGCTTCATCTTAATTCAATGTCAGACTCTTAGGCTCTGTGGAAACTGTTAGCTTTTAAAGACCAGTCTGCCTTTAATTACACCAATAAACTTTGTAGGTCTATCTGACTATTAGAAAAAAACATTGCTGGCATTGTTTTTAATACAATGTTTTTAATTTACGTAAAGGATAGGAAAATAGCATTAAAACCATTGTCCTCCAAGCAGGACTTAGAGGAGAATGAAAAATGCCTATCCAGTGGCTAAGAATGGATTTTCAGCAGCCTGACACAAATTTTTCCTTCTTTTCCTGCCAAAATAATGCAATAAAAAAGAGAGACATAAATGAAACACATGTTAAAAGCAACAGGTCATGGGCCATATCCTAGAATTCCTATTAGTACCCAGTAAGTCCATAAAACTGGGAGTTGGGGTCATGGAGCATTTGGATAGGAGCTCACTGCAACCTACAGGAGGACACAGACTGCATTTGGGGCTCCAAACTGGAGAAAAACAACCACAAGGGGCCCACCATCAGCAAACCCATAGTACAGGTCTCCACAGAAACCAGTCATGTTCTGTGTCATGTCTGCTGTCACTGTGTAATAGCTGAGGAGCCCCTGATGACCGGACACACACTTGGAATTTTGGGAGCCTTCTTCCCCTGCCTGAACTCTGAGCGAAGATGGGGACCATGTCTCCAGTTTCCCATCTTGCTTTCCTACTGAGGGACTTTCAGGGCTGTCTTGGGGCAGACTCAGGCTGTGTTTGTGCATGTGTGGCATGGGAGGGAGTTCAAGGTGGTAAGTGGGGAGGGAAGAGCATGTACTTCCCAAGAGTCCACTATCCTACTAATGAATAGATCCCTCCTCTCTCAGCATGGACTCAGCCTTTTGTTGCCCAGTCTGCCCAGGAACCTGCCCTGCCCAGGTTGCATCCTAGAGAAATGAGCATTTGTCACTGAAGTTCATAAGCAACTGTGACCAGATGACTTACACCTGCTTGCAGGGCAAGAGGTTGGGTGCCCTGAGCACTTAGGCAGTTGCAGCACAAGTTAGGCTTACTGCTTTTTCTTGCTCTTCCCCAGCTTGATATTTTCTTTGTCATGGTAACTATTCCCTTTCCTTTTCATGTTTCTGATGTTTTATTAATCAAAAATCTTTTACTTGGCATTTTAATGATTTTTTTTCCTGTTTAAAACCTGGTGTATCGTTAATTCATTAATTAATTCTCAAGAATTTATACTTTTAGCAGGGGTGGAGTATGCAAATGATGTGTTGTACTCAAACCACATCTTTTCTTTCTTAAAAGATGCAGTTACTAAAGGGAACATCTTGAAAGCCAAGTCTCCTGGAAGCTTATTCTATTTGACACGAGTAAAATGCAAAAGTCCCAGTTAAAATAAAATGACAGTTGTTTATAAAAGCAGATACTAGTTACTTTAATTATTGCTTTTGGCAGGATCCTAGAAGTTTAATCTTTCTTAAATCCCACAGTAATGTCTGCTGGATAAAGGATTTAGTTACCACAAAAAAATATTCAGCCACTACCTAACCTAAATACAGCTATACACTAGGGCAGTGTTACCCAAGATAGTTTCACTTGGATGAAATGGGAAGATTGTTCTCATTTACTAATTCGATTAGAAGACTGAGGAACATGAGACACATCTAAATCTAATTTCTTTAGCATAGCAATTTGAAAAGACTTTAGGTCTTTGAAGTTAAGAGATCTTATTTATATTTCCTGATGTTGGTCAGTCATTTCAGAAGAATTTGCTCAGTCACCTTTGCTTTTGTGAAGCCAGTTGTATAAAAACAAAAAAGAACGCATTCATAATATGGATACAAGAGTGAAAACAGTCTATCAGGTGGGAAGAAACTATTCCTGTGTGCCTCAAAGAAGGTTTCACTACAATTGCAGTTCCATGCCTTCAATTTGTTCTTGAAAACATCACACAACATATCAGAAAACTGCAGTGGGCTGTGATTTCTGGGACTGCTGCCTGGTGGGTGCAGTTTCATGATAGAGAGGGTAAAGTCATTCTTTGACTAGCACTATTTAAACTGACTCCAACATCCATAGTCAAAATCAGAACTAGTGGTCAAAAGGAAATTCCTTGTCACTTCAGTGAAATTTCTTTAAAGCTTTGATCTACTACTTTGAGAATTTATTTTCACTACAGAGGTATCTGAAGTAATTTTTCTGTACAAGGAATGACTTAAAGCTGTCACTTGATGGTACTTTTTCTTGCAGCCCTTCATCATGACTAGCCCTTAACAATCTTTCCTGTTCTTCTGGTCTTGTGATTCAATACAGACCCATCAATTTAAGAAAACCAGTGCCATGACTCTTGTGTTAGCTGGTGAATAAAACTCCCTTTTGTTTTTTTGTGGCAGCTCAAGGTGGAATAACTCTCTAATTCTAGTTCACATAACCCAAATTAAATATTTATATGAGACTTTTAAGAAATAAAGATTACATGTGCATTCCACTTCTATATTTTATTTCTATTAGAACAGTGTCTGGGTTTTGCAAAGACGAGTGAAATGTAAAAAGCAACTTAGGGTATAGCTTCACTTATTGTTAAAAGGCAAATGAAAGTTTATATTGGACTTAAAAACATGATATCAATATAAAATACAAGATAAAGATATAAATATTTCTGGAAAGATAGAAGTCTTCCCACTGAAAAGTTTCACTTCTGGCAAATCCTTATGTTTTCAGCTAAAGGTTTCAGTTAAAAAGAATCAATCAGATCCAGTGGTCACACTATCAGAGTATCCAACAGCGATTGCATGTGGCCAAGCCACATTCACAGGACAGCTGGTCTGTATGGAGCTATGTTACACTGAGATCATGTATCACCAACAAACAAGCATTTTATTAGTTTAACATAAAGAAGGGTGACATCAGGAGAAAATAAATGACTGCAGCATGTTTGACAGTGACCCTCTGTGAAAAGCACTTTAATCCCAGAATGACTTAACCCACTATCTCGCTATTATAGTGCTGAGCACCTTTGTTCTTGGAAGAGTCCTTTTTCAAATAAGGTATAGCATTCCTGTACCCAGCATTTGTGATAACTGAAGACTACTTGATAACACATCTATTTATAAAAAAAGGCAGAAAAATAGAGAAAAACTTCATTTGAAAGCAAAGCAGTGGCTACCTATAGCTGTCTTCTAGAATGAGTAGGTATAGTACATAGAAAAAAGTATATGTTGTTATACATACAACACAAGGTACATTTTACAAAAGCAGTTATTTTAGTCACTGCCAGGAAAAAAATAACTCTTGGGTCAAAACATTAAGTGGTTTACAGCTACCAATTAGGGTGTTTTTTTCATTTTTCTATAATCTAGTGTTGAATAAAGCAGCCCATAAATATCTCTCTGTATGTGTTGCCCTGAATCATTTTAGTGAACTCTGGCTTAAGACAGTAAATAAGTACAAATAAAATCTGTTCCAATCACAGTTCTGTAACAAGAGCCTGTATGTTCCAGTGATGTTGGAGATAGTGCTGACAGTCTTCATGGTAACATAAGAGAAAAGGAGAAGGCTATGAAGGTTAAATGGACCTAATAAAACAGATTAACCTATTTCTTTCACATTAAAAAATGAATCTAACTCATCTCAAAATGCCTTTTGGGCTACTGTATATAGATGTCCTGACAGCCTCAGATGTAGTCACATCAGTATTAGAAAAATAGAGAATTTTTTCCTCTAAAGTTCAAGACCTGAGCATTGCCTAAAAAGGGAGGCATGCCTTCGAGCATTGAACTTTTGATATTTTTCTGACTTTAATGCATACCAACACTTGGAGTTCAAAGCATGGATTTAGTAACCCAAGTAAAAAGAACAACATTAATTTCAACCCTGATTACATGACAATGCACAATACAACATAACTTTTACCTGGAAAACCCTGAAATTACCTGGCTGCTGTTATGTTTTGCTTTTCCTTTTGGGGTGAAAATAGAGCAGGGAAAGAAAAGGGTGTTATTCAATTGTCTGAAATATTTCAAAGTCAGCAGACATTTCTGATATGCATAAAAGTGGAGATCTGCAGCAGGCAGCAACATGAACACCTTCAGTAACAATATTATCTAGTTGCAGGCTGAGATAGATGGCTATCCACTCAGCAATCCGGCCAAGCTGTTTCATTTGGGCCCCCGCTGAAGTCAGAGGTGTTTTCTGGCTGGGTGGCACTCCGGAAAGTTTCAAGGCCACCCTATGTTTCTGTGAACTCTGTTACAATCGCAGCTGCAGAGCTGCTTTCACCCAGCCACCGTGCAGGTTGCTGGATTTGTTTTGTCTTTGCTTTCACCAGATGACTTTTCAGGCAGATTGAATCACTGATTTAGTTCCCAGAACAGCCACCTGAAGACTACAGCTGGCATGAGGAAGAGCATCAGCCCTCCTCTTTTCAGGAGTGGTGTGGATTGTTGTTAAATTGATAAGTCTACAAAAGGAGAATCTAAAAGTAACTGTTCCTGAAAATGAGGATTTGAGAAGGTGCCAAGGGACCAAAGACAGATCTCTTCTTTCAAAACAAAAAAGGTCAGATGAAATACTTCTACGTCTCACTGCAGCCACCAGGTATTTCTATAGAACAGAAAAGTTACCAAAATTTTCATATTCTTTCCCCACATTGCCCATCAAAAATTTAGGAATAGAGAAGGGCATTAAAATATAATGATGACACCGTAATGCTAATCGTGTTCAAAACCTCTTAAACATATGATCATTTTACAGAATTTAAACAAATGTCACATCATAATGTTGTATATATAACTTATTAACTCAGAAAATTTTCCTTAGTCAGTCTACAAGAAATACATTCTTTCATGTTTTTAAATTGAGCTTACAAAACTTGATGCTTTGAAAATGGAAAAAACCCTAGGGCATTCTTTCTAGCAGTAACTGAAGGAAAGTTTCACAACAGGGATGTGTTGTTCAGCCTCCCTTCTGGGCATGAAAATATTATTGAGAAGATTCAGAAGAGTGTGGTGTATTCTCTCAAAAGTACTAGATCCAGCATTATCCTTTTTTTTTTTTTTTCCCCACGAGGGAAAACGCCTTCTT